>PVKS010047437.1:0-12815 GCA_004027875.1 Aplodontia rufa | reverse complement strand
TAGCTTAGTCATGCGGTCAGGCAATTTGCTAATTACAAGCCAGCTGGACCCCTTAGAGTTGTTTACCACCAATTCTTTTACAAGCCAGCTGGGCCTCATGTTGGGGGATCCCAACAAAACGTATGTCAGGTAAGGCCTATAGGCATCCTGGGGTGGCCCCTCTAACATGGCCTCTTGTCTCTGATGGCCTCCACCTGTAACCTCGGGACACAGGAGGCTTCTGATGCCTGTTCACACAATGTCTCAGGCACAGCTCCACATGCCACCTCTTCCAAGGAGCCTACTGTCCTCCCTACCACCACCACCACTGCTCCTGGACAGTAGTTCCTCCCAAGTTAGGCTTGGCATAAGGAGAATTGAGATCTCGTCTGGAATTTCCTAAATTCACTGTGTGACCATGGAGGAAAAGCGATGCTTCTCTGTGCACGTCTCTGGAACATGAGAGGGCTCAGGACAGGTGATTCAAGGATCCCTTCTACAAACATGCCTTGGGTATCTATGGTAAGGAACTGGTCAGACCCAATGCAGGGATGGGGTGTGGAGGAGAAAACAGCAGGGACAGCCCCCCAGAGCTCAGGGAGGCCTGAGGGGCATAGAGGAGGAGGGCCCTGCTAGAGCAGGGGCACCAGAAGGCTTCCTGCAGGGAAGAGCACCGAGTAAGTTCCCTGAGCATTTAGAGATGGTGCAGGAGGCAGGGGGCACTTCAGGGAGAACAAAAGCTAGGGTTCTAGAATTCTAGGGTCCCTGAGTCTGGGCTCTGTCAGTCTGGATTCAGGGGTCTCTGTTCTACACTTCATGGCTCCATGTCTGGGTTCAGAGGTACGTGATTCTGACGTCTCTACCTCTAGGTTCCGTATCTCGAAGCTTCCTGATCTACAACTCTTCTTTCCATTCTTGGTTCTGGGATATGTGACCCACACTATGGGTTTGGGACTTTATTATGGTGAGTTCTGTGTCCTGTTCATTCCTCGTAACTCCCAATGCAGGTGCAGGGGAAGAGGAGCAGTTCCTGCAACCTTCCAGCTCCTCTGAATCGCCCCCGCCAGCAGGCAGCTGACCAGAGGCCCCTCCTCCCATGCCTTCCTCCTTCCTGGAGGGGTCCCACACAGCTTTGGGGACAAACTGAGAAAATATGTGGATAAAAGGATAATTCTACCTGATTCTGTAGGCCTGAAAATAACTTTCTCCAGTTCCATCTGCTGCCTCAACACACACACACATGCACACACACACATTCTCACACTCACACACACTCACACATGCACACTCACACACAACTCACTCACATGCATATGCTCATGCACACACATGCTCACACATTCACATGCACACACACACACTCACACATATTCACACACATGCTCACACACTCACATGCACATACACACACTCACACATATTCACACACATGCTCACACACATACACACATGCACATGCATACACATACATGCACACGTGCATGTACATACATACACAATGTAACCTTGGTCTCTCAAGAATTCTGGGTGCTATTGAGGGAGCGTGTGTTGGGAGAGAAAATGGAATACTTTGAAGCTCAAGGACAGACATGTGCATTTGTCTCAGGGTGGGTGGACACGAGTGTGACTGTGTGCCAGAGCCACTCCTGTTTCCAGATGAGGGGTTAAAGACCTCCAGTGCAGGTAACATGGCTTTGAATTCCAGCCACTGGCTTGCAGTGTGACCCCTGAGTAGGCTTCCTCCCCCTCTCTGACCTCAGGTTCTTCACGTGGGATGATGTGGGCTCCCCAGGCACAGGAGGGGCTCTGCAGGTCTCAGTGAATTCTCCTTCCCACCCTCTCTGCAGCCCCACAGCGCCTGGCTGCACCTCAGGTCTCTGCAGATGTTAGTCATCCTGGTGAGGGATGAAATGAGCTAACCTCTGTGCCTGTGTCTCAGGGTAGCAAAACCCACCGCTGGGCTGGGAAATGGACCAACTGCAGCCTGGGGGCAGCACCGTAGGGGGCTGGTGGCCAGACACCAGGGAGGCTTCCTGGAGAAGGCAGGCAGTGGGCTGGGCAGGTTTGGGTGGAGGGGAGGCAGCCAGGGGGGAGGCTGCAGGAGCCAAGCAGGAGGTGGGTGGGGCCAAGGAGGCCACGCCCTCTCACTCTCTGCTCTGGGTGCTTGGGTAAGGGTTTGGCTTTGGAACTGGACAGATGTAGGTTCAAGCTGGGGAAGTCCCTCTGTTACTCAGAGCCTCAGTGATGTCAACTGGGAAGTGGGGCTGTGAGGTTGGCATGGTGTGTTGTGTGTGTGTATGACCCTGCGTGGGGCTGGGCACCCAGGACACCAGGGGACGTTGGTAACAGGAGCCTCTGCCCTCTGTCACTCATCCAGGTCACCTGCTCCCCTCTGCCCTCAGGTGCCCTCCCCACCTGGCCACATGAGGACCAAGCAGGGAGTAGGCTTCGGTGCAGGGACCTGGGACTGAGGACACATCACCCCTTTCTGTGAAGACAGCAGTCTCTATTTGGTGAGAAGCTGGGAGCCCCAAGGAGTCTTTCTTTTTGTCTCCTTCCTCTCTCTGAGAAGAGCCTGGAGTCCCTGTGACCTGAGGCCTGGGCCGGTGCTGGGGAGGCGAGGGCTAAGACTGGAGCTGCTCCTGCTGTCACTCTTTAGCTTGCGGTTTCTAAAGGCCATCGGGAGCAAACAAATCTCTTTTAATGACACTGCCGCAGTTTAGGAGGGACGCGTCTTCCAACTGACATTGGAGAGAGGCTATTAACCAGCACAGCGTGGGTTGGCCAGGAAATAACTTTCCAGGGGAATGGCGGAGTGGGGGAAGGGTCCTCTCATCCCTGTCACCAGCAAATCCTGCCTGGTCCCTCTGACGCTCACTTCAGGAGAAGACAGCCTGGGAGAACATCGAGACAGGCTGTTGGTGTGCTCTGTTCAACTCAAGAGAGCTTGTGGTCCCAGTGGGCCACACGTTGACAGCTGTCTGCAGCAGTGTGGAGTACTACTCTTTGTTTTTTCTTTTCATCCATTCTCCATCCCCTTTTTCTCCAGGCAATCCCTGATCTGCTGTCAATAAAGATTTTCGCATGTTTTAGAATTTTATATAATTAGAATTACAGAAAAATATATACTCTTTTTGTTGGGTTTCTTTCACGCAGGCTGCTTTAATTTTCTTCCACGTTGTTGTTACCAACAGTTTGTTTCTTTTTGTTTGCAGAGCCGTAATTGATGGTGTGGATAAACCGCAATTTGTTAATCCACTCCCCTGGTGGTGGGTGCTTGGGTTGTTTCCAGCTTTCCAGATAAAGCTGCCACGAACATTTGTTTACAAGTCTTTGTGTGCAATTATGTATTCATTTTTCTTGGGAAAATACCCACTTGTGGAAAAACTGACTATGGGGTAGATTGCAGGCTTGACTTTCTGTAAGATACCCAAACTGTGCCATTTCCTGCAGTATGTGGGGTCTAAGCTTGACCCTCATTTTGCCAACCTGTGGCATCATCAGCCTCTTTAATTCGAGTAGTTCTGATAGCTGTGCGGTAATATCTCACTGTGGTTTCCATTTCCTTTTCCTAATAACCACAGATGTCCAGCAGCTTTTTTGTGTCCTTATTTGCCACCCTCATCTGTATAAGTCTTATGTCTATTTTAAAAACTGGGTTAAGTGCTGGGCATGGTGGTGCACGCCTGTAATCCCGTTGGGTCTGGAGGCTGAGGCAGGAGGATGGCAAGTTCAAAGCCAGCCTCAGCAACTTAGTGAGACCCTAGGCAACTTAGCAACAACTTGTCTCAAAATAACAAAAAAATAAAAAGGGCTGGGGATGAGGCTCAGTGGATAAGCGCTTCTGGGTTCAATCCTTGGTACAAAATAAAAAATTGGGTTAATTTCTCTCCACTGAGTTGAGCGAGTGCTTTATAAACTCTGGAAACAAGGCCTTGGTCAGCTGTATGGTTGCAGGCATTTTGCTCATGTGTGTGGCTTGTCTCTTCGATCTATTACCAATGTTTTTGAAGCTTGAGTGTTTTTGGATTTGATGGACTGCTATCCCTGCCTAGCTGCCCATTACGATAATGAGGATGCCTAAGACCCATCTGTTGCTCTGGGATCCCGCCATCCCCACCGCTGCCAGGGAACCCTGCTCTCAAACAGTTTCCTAACACCAGGCCTGGCTCACAGGGCTAAGCCACCCTGAGCATCTTCTCAGTGTTGCTGGCGTCCCAGTTACCAGAACTTTCCAGGCCCGGAGGAACAGAGCAAGTGGCGGCGGCTCTTACACTGTCTGCTCTCTGGCCTGGCTGCTCCCTGAGCCTCTGGCACCTTCCTCCAGTGGGGGGGTGGGAATCTGGCATTGGCTGCATTTCGAGTTGCACATGGCTTTTTCCATTCTGGTGGCCCAGTGGCTCCAGGCCCCTCCCAGAGTGTTTGATCTCATGTGGGGACAGTGGCCCTGCATCAGTCAGTCCCTCTGCCCAGCTCTGTGTTCTGCCCCCTTTACCCACTGCTCCACGGATCGCCTCTGGCCGACCTTCCTGATTCCCTCCCCTGCAGTCAGCTCTCGCAGCTCCTTGGATGGACAATCTCTGTCCTCCTGGGGACTGCCCAGTGCTTCCGCAGTGGTTTGTGATGAGGTCTGAGCTGAGTGACAGGTCTGGTGGCTGAAGGGGGGTGTTGGGGTGGACGCTGCCGGCCAGAAGTCTGCGAGTCCCCTCCTCGTTGAGGCCTCTGCAGCAAGGGGGGTTTTCTCCTCCAACGAGGGGCAGTGGACCCCTCTGCAGGCCCAGGGGCTTCGGAGGAAGCTGGACCCCCACCTCCGTCCATGCGGTATCCCCACCCCAAGGGTCTGCCGAGCCCCTTCCGTCTTGGGGCGCTGTCTGTGGAAATTCATTTCATCCACTTTTTTCTTTAATGAATTGTGCTTTCGTCATATCTGTGGCATAGTTGCCTAACCTGAGATTTCCCTCCACGTTTTCTTCTAAACTCCATGTAGCTTTTGCTCTTATTTTTGGGAGTGTGACTCGCTGTGAGTTAATTGTGCGTGGTGTGAGGTTGGGGTCCCCTGAACCCCCTTGATCCGACTTGCACCTCCAACTTTCCGCCCACACTGCTTTCTCTTGGGTGTATTCGTTTTCTATTGCTGCAAAACAAAATCACACCAACTAAGTGGCTTAGAAAAACCAAGGGTCCGGTGTCTGGGCACAGGATGGCTGGGGCTTCGTTTAGAGTCTCCAAAGGCTTTAGCCTCCGCAGAGACAGGAGGGGAAGGTCTGCTTCCAAGCTGCCAGGTTTTCTCCTGAGAGCTGTGCGGCTCCACCTCCTTGCTTCCTTGCTGGGACTGATTTCAGTTCCTAGTGGCTGTCTGCTGTTCCTCACCATGTGACCCTCTCTGTAGACGAGTTCAGTGTTATCCTGCCTTGGTAAAAAATGGCTATAAGGGGCTGGAGCGGTGGCTCAGAGGGTATAGCGCTTGCCTGGCATGCACGAGGATGTGGGTTCAAACCCCAGCACCATGTACACAATGAAGCGTTGGAGCAACGAAGGCCACATGAAAAACTAAATAAAATTGATTCTCTCTCTCTCTCTGTCATCGTCCCTCTCTCTTAAAAAAATGGCTATAAGAAGGATTATCAATATAAAACAAAAATACACAGAAGGAAACCAGGGAAGGAGCCGCCACTCACTTGATGCCCATGCCAGGTGGCTGCCTCCTCTCCCTTCCCCTCATCTGCCCAGGCAAATCCTCCCATCCCTCCGCTGAGCATCTCTCAGACTCTCCACCCTGCTCTGGAGCGAGCCTGAGCCTGGTTCCTCCAGGCACAGGTGGTTTACTTGGAGGCGATCCCAGGAAGCACAGCTAGGAGGGAGCAGAGGGCAGGGCGAGCAGGGGAAAAGCTGGAAGCACTGAGTCCAAGGGTAGGTGGCACTGCAGGTCCTGAACATGTAGGGAACCCCCTGTCCCTGGTGGCTGAGGGAAGCTGGGAGTTAATCCACTCGCTTCCATTCCTCCTGGTGAGGTTTCCCCTGGGCTTTCCAGACTCTGGCACTCTGGGCTGCCCTGCCCTTGGGCTGGCCACTCCCCAGGACACTGGAGAGCATCCCCCATGGGGCAGCGGAGGGAGCAATCTCTGGGGGAGCCCGTCAGCATGCTGAGCCCACATGCAGCTGGGTGAGTGCAGAGGGGGTCCTACAAAGACAGGTGGGTGTCCCATCCTCTGGAAGGACCTGGTGCTGCGTACCCAGCCTGGGCTGTTGTGGCTGCTCCTGTTCTCAACAGCCCAACCCTATCTCAGCTCCATCCCCCACCACCCTGGACTGCATGACTTGCTGCAAATTAAACTTAATGGGACTAAACTAATTATGTTGACTTTTTAAAGTACTCAGAGATAAATACATGATTAGATAATTCAGAATGTAAACTTTTCCATTGTGTTTCCCAAGGGGGCCAGGGCAGAGGAGGCTGAGGTGGGATTGAAATCCGGTCTCCCTGAAGATGTGGGAGGAAAGAGAAATCAAGTCTCCCACCCTGAAGACGTGGGAGGGAAGAATCCAAGCCAGACTCCTGGGAGAGTACAATACATCCAACACCTCAAAAATGCCTATTCTTGGTGATCTGAGGAATAACCAACAGAGACAAAGATCTCTGTGAAGGGTCCAGTGTCCCAGCATCATTTGTAATGGCTGAATGTAGATGGGAACTATCTAGGTG
Source organism: Aplodontia rufa (assembly GCA_004027875.1). Classification (NCBI taxonomy): domain Eukaryota; kingdom Metazoa; phylum Chordata; class Mammalia; order Rodentia; family Aplodontiidae; genus Aplodontia; species Aplodontia rufa. The sequence goes on along the minus strand of PVKS010047437.1, from coordinate 6,133 downwards.
CCCAGCAATGGGGGATTAGTGAAGGGTAGGCACAACTGTGTAATTCAGCTGAAAAGGAGATAGTCAAGGAGTAATTTATGTAAGGAAAAAGCTGATAGAACAAGAGCAAGAGAGAAAAGCAACACAAAGATCTGATCATAAAGTACATTCTAAATATTCCCCCAAAAAGAAATCTTAGACGAAAGTATGCAAAAAATACCAGCAGTTTTTAATCTCTGTATGATGCCGTTAAGAGGGATTTTGATTTTCTCCTCTATTTTTATATATAAAGCATCCCCCGCCCCCTGTAATAGCATCTATTGCTATTTTATTCTCTTTATTTTCTTTTGTGTGGTACTGGGAACTGAACCCAGGGCTGCTCTGTTACTGAGCTACACTCCCAGCCCTTTTTGTTTATTTTGAGACAGGGTCTTGCTAAGTTGCCCAGGCTGGACTTGAACTTGTAATCCTCCTGCCTCAGACCCTGGAGATGCTGGATTACAGGTGTGGGCCATTAACATGGCTGGACTGAGAATGGAATCCAGGCGTGCTTAACTTCCGTGCAACATCTCCAGCCCTTTTTATATTTTATTTTGAGACAGGGTCTTGCTAAGTTGCTTAAGACCTCGCTAAGTGGCTGAGGCTGGCTTTGAACCTGTGATCCTCCTACCTCCTGAGCAGCTGGGATTGCAGGGATGGGTCACCTCCTGGCTATCTTTATTTTTAAAAGCAGATTTAGACAAGAAGGAATCCCCCTTCCACCCTCAGAAGACTTCTTGCAGGAAAGTCCATAGCTGAAGCTCTAATATCAGGCTGTCTGTACATAAATCTCCTGGTCCTGGTTGCAGGAGGGAGAGGCCGTTGGTTTTCCCAGATTCCAGTCTTTCCTTTTCAGGAACAAGAGGCTGATACTGTTGTGGGTGGCTTTGTGTCCCAGGCCTTCCTTGCAGATAGGGATGGTCAATGAACTATGAGGGCAGGAGGTAGGTACAGCTTCTAACTCTTTAATTAGAATTTATTAAATTGGTGGGAGTCCCTTTTCCCTTCTCCTTCCCCACCTTATCATTCTGTCTGGAATGCAGCTCTCCTGGGCTGGAACTCCAGCAGCCATCACATAACCTTTAGATAAAAGTCATGTACCACTGTGGATGGTGGATCAAAAAGAGGGAAGCGGATAATTTGACAACTTTGTGTGGGAAGCATTTCTGGACTTCTTGTGTCCAAACTTATTTAATATGAGAGGAAAATAAATGTTTAACTGGCTTATGACCTTATTTTCTAGATATATTTCTATCAGATAAATGCATTTCCTAATAGATACATTGAGGCAGGATCAAGAATGGCTAAGAGAAAGCAAAATCCCAGGTAATCCAAGAGACTTCAGCAGGAGGTGCAAAATGGGCAACTTTATTCAGTGCAAGGGAGGTCAGTTCAGCACTGAGATGAACTGAGCAGAGAAAACCTCTAGATGAAAGATCTATGTGGAAAAAGGGTGAGATGGATGGAGCTGGCCTATGTAACCAGATAACCGGATAACTAGCAGAAGTGGCTTGTTGAAGGGGAGTGAAACGGGAAGTCAGGACCCCTGGGCTTCACCTTGACCCTACGCACGTTCCTTTCCCTTCTGGGTCTTGGCTTCCCATGTTCAGAGGGAGGAGTTAGTTGGGCGAAAGTGTGCCTCAGTTTCCTTCTGACCTAAGAGTCTCAGACTGTACCTGGGAGGGCAGTTACAGCCCTGGGAGACCAGGAAATGGGGAGGGATGTACGTGCCTCCCAGGCTCACCAGCTGCCCCCTCCCTGGCTCATGCAGCCTCAGGGGTAGCATGGTGTCCAGCACCTGTAGGGTCAGCGATTCCCTGTCTGGAGGCTGAGCCTGGTGATCCAAGAGTCTCCAGCCAACCGTCACAAGCACTGCCAGAGTCCACAGAGGGAGTGAGCCGCCTCCAAGCACCTTCTTAGCAAGTCTTAGCATCCCGAGAGAACCTGAGGGGGCCTCTACTTCCATCCTGCTTGGAGCTGGGGTTCCTTCCACAGGAGCCACTGCCAACCATGAACATCGCTTGGCATTGTTGACGTTCTTACCGTTTGTCAGCTTCTCGTCACCATGAGCAGCAGAAGCAGCCCTTGCTGAGCACCTCTGTGTGCCCCTTTACACCCTCGATTGATCCATCTGATGAGACAGGTGCTGGCTCTGATTTCCAGATGAGAAAGGAGGCCCACAGAGGGCAGCTGACTTGCTCAGGGCTACAGCGGGTAGGTGGGAGCCCCGTTAAGCTCTTCTGCCCGCTGGCTCCTCGTGGGCACTCCGTCTCGTCCTTATCTGTTTATCGTGTTCCCCAGGAAGGTCTGGGAATTTGGAGGTTTCTGCCCACCTTGTTCGCTTCAGGTTTCCCAGTTCCCAGCGTATGGCAGGGGTCCAATAAACACGTTGAAACGAATGGATGAATCTCCTAGGTTCTTTCCAGGCTGATCTCCATGACCGGGAGGGTCTAAGACCTCTGGGCTCCCCGGGCAATGATGGGTGTTGACTCTGCTCTCCTGACCTCAACCTGCCTGCTGAGCAGGCACCTGACCTCCAGCCCCAAGCCCTGCCTGGTGTCCTGCCTTGCCCCACCCTGTGCTGTCCCCTGTCCCTCCTGCCTCCTGACCCCAGCCCTCTGGCTGACCCTGAAGCTGGCACAGGTTCCAGGACCTCAGCCCGTGTATAGTTTCATCTGGCTGTGGTCCTGAGCAAATATTGACCTGCCCTTTGCAATCCTGCATGGGACAGACGGAAACAGGAAGCCCTCCGTCCAGTCCCCTGCCTGCCCCTCCCAGGACTCCCTGAAGGCTCACTGAGTGCACACCCTCAAGTCCAGGTCCAGCCAGGCTCCACAGCTCAGAGCCCCGGCTCCCAGACATAGCCAGCCTGGCTCCTCGCTGACAAGGTCAGGGTTGTCTGGGAATCACACTTGCTGGCTCCTGGGTCAACAAGGCCCACGTGGCTGGGATCAGCTGTCTGATCCTATGAGGGGCATTGTGCCTGCTAGCAGCTTCCTACCTGATGGGCCCGTTCCCACCCAAGGCCAGGGAGCCCAGCATGACCCTTCCAAGCTCAGCAGTCATCAGCACAGGAAAGACCTGGGCAAGCCTCCTTCTAGCCTGCAGACAGGCACAGGGGAGAGGACTCTGACTTGATCCTCAGATGGATGAGCACTGGAGGGGGACTCCCCCTACAGGCCTGGTCTCCAGGCAGATGGACAGGGTGCACAATTCCCCTTAGGCCCCAGGATTCTCCTGGGTGGAAGTCATGGCAGGCTGGGCCAAGCTGAAACAGTGGCTAGGGTCCTGTGGGTGGATTTAAGCAAGGGCAGGCAGTGGTGGGGTGACCGGCTGTCCATGCCATCACTCTCTTCACAGTTCTGGGACAGCAAGGTGATGCTGTGCTCCTCTGTGTCTAGTGTCTAAAGGTGGGGGACAGGAATGAGGCTGGTGGCTCTGGCTCACCAGGGAGGCCTGGCTGGGGCAGGAGAAATCAAATTCGAGAAAGAGAGTCCCCGGCCCAGCTCGCACTGTGGAGAGGGACCAATGTGGACATCAAGCCAGCATGGGGCCCTGAGCTGACTGTTTCTTCATGGCCTGCTGCTGTCACTTCTGGGACCTGAGATCACCTGGTTGGAAGGTCCCTTCCCCTGGGTGGAGCTCTGTACCTTGTGCCTGTTTGAGGCCACACAGGGCTTGCACTGAGCTCCGGACACTGGAACCTGCCTCCTGACCCAGCTGCATGACCGTAGGTGTGCACTGCTTCTCTCAGCCTCAGTTTCCCCTCTATGGATAGGTTGATAATGGCCTATGCGTGTGATTGTGAAGGTAGATGACATCATCTCTTCAGCTACGAAGACTGAGGTTTAGAGAGGTACTGTGAGTTGCTAAAGGTTTCCCAAGACCCCGCAGAATGTGGTCCCTGATTCATCTGACTTCAAAGCCTGAGCTTTTCAGGGTTTGTTGTGCCACTCTCTCTACCATCTGGAAGTCCTTCCTAGTGTCACGACTTGGTCCCTCCAGCTGTGATCTCAGTTGGGACCTTCATGCTTGGCACAAAAGGGAGCCCACAGCTCTAGGGGTTCCCCCAGTGCATACACACAGAAGCGACACACACCGTATACTTTAAGGATGAAACACATGACTCCTTATTCCTTCACACACAAGTGCATGCAAGCACACACCTTCTCACACACATATAAACACGTGCAACACAACACACACAGATGTATGCACCGTGTGCAAGTGTGTAGGCATGCATACATGCAAATGCTGCGCTCACACAGGCACACCCCCTGCTATGCACCCCCACTGCCTCCTGCCTGCTCCACTGGGCTCCAGGTCCTTCCTCAAGACACATAGGGGACATAGACCCCTGCGCTGCTCCCTCTTCATGTCATCTCAGCTGTCAAGCTCTGTAAAGAACATGCAGCCACCTGTAGCTGGAATGAGGTGGGCGGGCTGTGACTGAGCCATGGTGAAGGCAGGGGTCAGGGCCAAGGTTGGGGCCGGAAATAGAGACTGTGTTCACCTCTACTCTGTGAGAGGTCTGGGGTCAAACAGAAAAGGGACTTGGAAAAGGTCCAAGGTCAGAGAAGTTATAGAATGAAGGTCCAATTACGATTAGGGTGAAAATTCAGATAAAATTAAGATAAGGTTCAAGGTCAAAATCCAGAAGGTAAAGTCAAGGTCAGATAAGGAGTAGAATAAGAGTCACAGTCTATGTTCTCATTGGAAGCTAGAGTGAGATTCTAGATCACAGTTCACACTGGGATAAGAGTCATGATTCAGGTCAGCATAGGATTAGCTTGAGGGTCAGCATCAAGGTCAAAAGGAATCACACTGATGATTGGAGTGGGGCTGAAGTCAGACTAGGTCAGGATCCGCAGTGAGGAGGCCCCGGCGAGGCCCGGCAGAACCAGCACTGTGTGCACACCTTGTACTCCTGCTTGAAGCCGTAGCCCTCGGCCATCTTCATCTGGTTGATGTGCTGCTGCAGAAGGTCAGCCACGCGCACCGCAGGGTGCAGCTGCCCTGTGTGGTACGGGGAGCAATTCCGGCCACACGGACGCCATGGTGAGCCTCACAGGAGGCTGCTGGCCTCGGTGACCCTGATGCTGTGCTGGTCTCCTGCAGTCAGAGGAAGGGAGAGGGCTTCCTGACACACACAGGCCCCAGCCTCGGAGCCCCAGATGGACTCGAGGACAGGGAGCATGGCCAATGGAGAGGATGGCCTGGGTTGTTCCCTGGAGCCAAGGGGCCTAGCCAGACCCACCCTGTGTGACCCTGGGCAAGTCCCTTCCCTTCTGCATCTCAGGCTTCCCATCTATAAACTGAGTGGGCCACAGGCCTCCTCCATCAGTGGATGAGTGAGTAAAGAAAATGTGGGACATAAACACAGCAAAACATCAAGGAGCCAAATCCTGTCATTTGTAGCAGCACGGATGAGCCTGGAAGACGTTAAGCAGAAGAAGCCAGGCCCAGAAAGACAAAGACTGCCTGTTCTCACTGTGGAAACTGAAGCTGGTTTCACTGACGCAGAGAGCAGGGTAGTGGTACCAGGTGTGTGGGGTGCTGCAAGGAGAGAGGAAGTCGGGGTGCAGCTGGCAGGAGGAAGGACTTCTAATGTTCCACAGTGCAGCAGGATAGCCACGGCTGGCAATAATTGTTGTATACTTAAAAATAGCTACTTGGGAGGATTTTGAACATTACCAACACAAAGAAAGGCAAATGCTAGAGGTGGTGAGAATGCCACTTACCCTGATGGCATCAGTACTCCTTGCAGCCACATGTTAAAATATCACACTGTTCTCCAGAAATAAGCATAATTATTACATGTCAGGCAAAAATTTAAAAAACAATAAAAGAAAGAAAAATGAAACGAGCGGATTGGATGAGGTGACCCATTGCAGCCTTACCATCCTGTGGGGCTTCACCATGTGGCCTGCAGGGGGCAGCACTCAGCAGGTCCCTTGTTAGCTGCTCTCTTACCAATACCTGGGAACAATTTGGAATACTGGCAACACCCAGCAATCACCCCCTTTCAAAGACAGCCACTGCCCCTGCGCAGGTGAAGGTGGGGTCCCTGAATAGACGCATTTCTCCTCCCCCTGCGCAGGTGAAGGTGGGGGTC
>PVKS010047436.1:0-12826 GCA_004027875.1 Aplodontia rufa | reverse complement strand
TAAGTCCAAATATGTAGATCAGGAGTTTTCTATGAAAATTTAGCCCCAGATTGATATGTACTGTATGTATAAAATACAAACCAGATTTTGAAGACTTTGTACAAAAAAAGTATATTAATAATTTCTAAATAGCTCTGAATTAAAATAATTTTTGATATATTGAATTAAAGAAAATACATTATTAAAGTTTGCTCTTTTTTGTACTTTTTCAATGTGTCTACTAGAAACTTCTAGGTTATGTATATAGCTCATGTTTTATTTCTATTGGACAGAGCTGTTTTAAAGGGTGCTTGGGGTGGGGCTGGAGTGATGGCTCAGCAGTTACAGCGCTTGCCTGGCATGCATGAGAGTTGAGTTCAAACCCCAGCAACACGTACACAACAGAGTGTCAGAGCAACAAAAGTAACATGAAAAACCAAATAAAACTGATTCTCTCCTTTTCTCTCTCACTTCTTTCTCTCTTTAAAATAAAAAAAGTAAATAAATGAAGTGTGCTTGGGGATAGAAACTGAGCATACTGCTACATAAAAATTATGGGAGGCCATTGTTTTAGACTAAGCTCCTGGACAGGGCCCCAAAAGACTAGACTAAAAATCAAAATGCAGTCAGTCATACTAAAAGTCAAACTGAAACTAAACATTATCTGATCTTCCAAGAAACAAGGAAAAATGAGATGAAAGCCAAATTCCCCAAACAGCTAGTTTCAGTCAGCATGTTAATAAAGTTCCTAATCCTTAGGACCGGAAAGGTAACCTGTAGTAGCTGGATGCTAATCAATCGGTTGTTTTTCTATTGTTCTGTCTTCTTGTCCCTGCACAACAAGGAAACTAACTTTCAAAAAACTAATCTGTTCTATCTTTGGCTTGCTTTCCTTTCAGTTCTTTTCTGTCTATAAACCCAAACTTCTCTACTCTGCCCTTGGGAATACATTCTTTTTTACAGATTGAAGTGGGGCCCTATTCTAGCCTAAAAAATAGAGCCAATGTAGATCATTAAATTGCTGTGGTTTTGTCCTTTAACAATACAAAGCACTTCGTAGCTACATGAGATGATAGATATTGTCACACTATTGAATGTGGATTAATGTGACATAAGTAGCCCAGTCGCAGAGTTAAAAGCTTGAAGGAGAAGAAAAGTTTCCTGAAGGTTCCAGGGTAGAGAAAGAAGATGGAGAAGGCAGATGGAACCTCTCAGAAGAGCAAGGAGAACAGGGATAGGGTGAAGACATGGAGGACGTTCCAGTGAATGGATTCAATATATAAGGGAGGAATAACTTAGGTCCAAAGGTGCAGAGACTGCGGAGTCTCAAGCCAACATGAAAGAATGAGTCACTTTCTACCTGTCTCCAGTCAGAACTCCATTCATTTTACACTGGGGTCCAAGGTGTTGGGGGGAGGAGGAGGTTAGGCAGGAAGTTCCCAAGTTTCCTAGGAACATAGGCGCCATCTTCTAGAGAACAAGGGGCCTTTGACCCTCAAATCACAATGCCAACTCAAAGCTCGACCAAACACTTCCTTTGGCTTGGTCGAGAATGTGGCTCCTCAAGGGGCCATGTTTTCTAGGGCTGCTGGGGCCAAGGGTCCAGACTCTATTGGACAAGACAGTTCCAGCCCCAGGGCTCAGCCTCCCTGGCCAGACTTGTTTCAAGGAGCTTCCTGATGACTATAGACCTGGGTCTAGGGAGAAGTCCCAGGGGGAAACACATGTTCCTGTCTGAGATGAACTCATTCCATCTGCACATTATGGAGTTTAATGGAAGGAGGATGGGAAACAGGCAGCCCGAAAAGTGCTTGCGCTCGCATTTTGCCCAACTCTGGCGTGGTCTTCCCTGGTCTGCAATGGATTTTTCTGAGAATAGCTGGGACCTCTGTGGTCCTGGGTCAACCTTGTGGGACTGGCTGCCTAAAGTCAGGGGGCAGGCGGATGTTGAATCATTTTAGGAATGGCCAGCTGTGCTTTGGAGCCCAGACCAGAAGATCGTCCAGAGACTAGACCAAGAAGAGCGCCCAGAGCAGCCAGGCAAGAGCATCTGTTCTAGCCATGGCCTAGAGAACCCTGATTCTGCAACCCCGAAGGCACTTTGCCTCCTGGGGGGCCTCCTCGTGGGGGAGACCTTTGAAAGTGGGGGTTCTCTTCCACCCTCATCTCAATGGCCCTGCACGCTTGCTTCCAGAAAGAGGAGGACTTAACAACACACTAAGTCCTTCCTAAGAACCTAACTCATACCCGACACTTAGGCACCATGGGGAAGAAAGAGCTGAGAATCTTTAAGTCTCAGGGCAGAAAGAACCTCAAGAGGCCATGATGCAAGAATGCCTCTCAAAGTAGAAATTCCTGTAAAGCAAAAAGGCTTGCCCGTTCAACATGGCCTTTGTCCTCTAAGCTCCAACCGTTTAGCAAAACCAAAGATACAAGTGGCATTAGGAGGAATGGCAAAGGACACACAGAGGTGCTAAAGCACACAGCCCAAAGTGTAAGTGCCACAGGAGTCCCGAGCTGGGATGACCAGATGATAGTGATTGACGTGAGTGAGAGCAGGCAGGGAAGACTCCCTGGAACAGGGGACTCGAAGTGGGCCATGTGAGATCTGGGGTCAGGAAGAAAAGATGGGGAGGGAAAATCGGGGTTTTTTGTTTGTTTATTTTTGTTTTTGTTTTTTAATAAAAAGAGAAAAATAGTGAGGGGGAGAAAGGGAAAAAGAGAGAAGCAATTTTATTCAGTTTTTCATTTGGCTTTTGTTGCTCAGACACTTCTTTGTGTACGTGGTTCTGGGGCATGAACCCGCATCCCTGCACATGCGAGGCAAGCCCCAAAGCCGCTAAGCCACCATTCCAGCCCAGGGAAAACTGTTTTTAAAAGAAAAAAGAAAACAAAAAAGGAAGAAGGTAATGATTAGAGAGGCATCGAGGTCACCAACCCCCAATCTCTGATGCCTAAAATCCCACCATTAAATTTTCATTTCCAGGGATGAAGTTTTTTGTCTTTTCCAATTTCATCTTTCAAGATGAAGTTTTCTCCCTGTGATAATATGTGAGAGCCTGAACAGGACATAAGATGCTAAAATTCAAAGCCCAGGCAGACAGAAGAGCAATGTCACCAATGTCATGTCAACGAAGCTGAGATGGCAGTACAGAGGGGACAGAGATTGGATTGGCCCAGGGATCAGAAGATGCTTCTTTACCCCATTGGCCTCAGGGAAACCCTGACATTTCACTGCCAGTTTCCCCAAAGCTCAATCTTCCAAAATATCTCCAAAGTTTGAAGAGAAGCAAGATCACTGTCATGCAATAAGTTCTTGCTGGCCTGCATAGACTCTTGGTGATCTCAATCTTTCTTCCAAAGAACTCACTGGGTGGGGTGGGGGGGAACCCTTGAGAAGCTTTCACAGCAAAATGATTAAGACCCAGACTCTGGAGTCAGGCAGCCTCAGCTGGAGTCCTGGCTCTCCCAGCTGGATCTTCAGCCTTGACCGCCATCTCTCTAAAGCCCGGTTTCCTCATTTGTAAAATGGGCCTGATAACAAAATTTATTTCATAGGGTGTCATGAAGGTAACACAATATAACGCATATGAAGAATTTAGAACACCAGGCATTTTGGTTGATAAATACTATTATTATTATCACTGATTTTTCTGCAACCAAAGAATCCTTTAAGGACCTAACCAGAATAATTTTAGCATTGTTCTTCCATTCATTCAATACTTACTGAGCACCTACTATGAGCAGGATTTTATAAGGATTATAAAAGCTGCAATGACAGCTTAGGAAGTTTTCCTGTTCTAAATGAATGTACCACCCATGTAGGAGTAATAAGACGTACCTTCAAAGGACTAGAACACAGTGCATCAGGCAGGAGTGTATCCAAACCTACAAGGTCCCTGTATCATTTGGGATTAGGTTAGGCGACAAGCAACTGAAAACCCCAAATGATGGTGGCTTAGCCCAGGTGAAAACTTGCCTTTCTCTCCTATAAACAAAGTGAGATATCAAACAGTCAAGTGCTGGTATAGTGGCTCAGCAATGCCATGTTAGTCAGATTTTCATCACTGTGAGCAAAATACCTGATAAGGACAACGTAGAGGAGGAAAAGTTTGTTTTGGCTCACAATTTCCGAGGTTCAGTCCATGACGGGCTGATTCCATTGCTCTGGGCCCAAGATAGAATTCCATGGTGGAAGGGCACAGAGGAGGAGCTCTGGTCACCTCACGGCAGCCAGGAAGCAGACCGAGAAAGAGGAAGGGGCCATAGGGAAGATGAACCCTTCAGGGTAGCCCCCCAGTGACCCACTTCCTCTAGCCAAACCCCACCTGCCTACAGTTACCACCCAGTCAGTCCATTCAAGCCAGGATGGACTAATTAGGTTACACCTCTCACAATCTGATCATTTCACCTCCGAGCATTCCTCATTAACATACAAGCTTTGAGACCCCTCATATCCAAATCATACCAAGTGGTTAGCATACAAGCCCCGCTCAGCATGTGGCTTCCACCTCTCCATCCGATATGACACTCAAGCTCCAGCCATGCCATCCTCATTAGCCCATCATTGTCTTTATCATCCCTAGGAGGCAATCTAACCACTCAGCAAATGTTTATTTGTGTGGTCTTCACTAGTCCCATTATGCAGATTTTTTTAAAGTTCCCATTTGTCTGCAACTGTGCCACAAAAGGGTAAGTTGTCCAAGGTCAGACAACTCACAAGTGTCAGGACCAAGATTTGACCTTGGGCAGTCTGGCTCCAGAGTCCAGTTAGCCAGGAGGGACCAAAGAACAGCATTCTCCACCCTTTCATGACACTTCGGCCAGAACTTAGGCACATGGCCGTAGTCGCTGCAAGGGAGGCTGGGAAACAGTCTTTCTTTAATCAGGATATCATAAACCTGGGAATTCTGTTGCTAAGAAAGACTAAAAGCAAATATTGGGAAATACTTTATAGTCTCTGGTGTAGACCTCTCTAAATGCAACCTTTCACCCAAAGCAGGACACTATAGCAATCATTCTGGATAGCATGACCCCTGCCTTTACCCTGCACCTAGAGAGACTGGTCAGAGCTTCTGGGACCAAGAGAGATTCCTTCTTTCCATGCTGGACTTGTGGCATGTACCCTGGAGTGTTGCTGGGGGTGGATTTCAGCCAAGTCTGTAAGGCTACAGTCTACAAAGAGGATAATTAGATGGATGCTCCCAGAGAGAAATCTACCCAAGCAACATTTCCAAATGCCAGTGCCAGAGTTCCTGAGCTGCTACTGCATCCTACCCTCGGGGACTGTTAAGATCCACCCTGTGCCTTCAATACATCCCCTCATTTGCTCCAAGGGATTTCTGACAATTGTTCAGTTGCCTTCAGAGAATTCTACCTGCAGAACCAGGGAGGTGCAGTAACGCACTGCTAGCACTCTCAAGAAAAATGTGGTAGAGGTACAGAGAGACCAAGGAGTTTGACAGTCACGGAAGACATCAACATCCGGGGTCTTAGAGCTGAAAGCACCAAGTGCAGAAAGTGCTGACCACAGGCCAGACACTGTTCCAGGTGCTTAGGGATGGTATCACATAGTCTGCGCAATATCCAACGAGGCAGGGCTACGACTACCATTCTTGTCTTACAGATGACTAAACCATGTCACAGAGGGTTAATGAACTCACTCAAAAGGTCAAAGGTAGCTAGAGGTAACAGAACTGGGCCCTACACCTGTCCAGTCTGGTTGTGGATTCCGTGCTCTTAACCATCATTTGGGTTTGGGTGTTTGGCATCTGAGCTGGGTCTGGAACAAAGGGTAGGAGTGGGATGGGCAGGGACGGGACTCCCTGTGCCAAGCAGAAGGCACATTGAGCCACACCAGGGAGTCAATAGATGGAAGGATGATCAGGGGTGTGGTGGGGGACACAGAGTCTGGAACAGCTGCCCCACACATTTCTAAGGAGCAAGAGTAAGCAAGCAAGCTGGACAGCAGAGTGGGGACCCAGTTCAAGAAGAGGACTGTGAATCTATGGTAAGCAGTGTGGGCACTACTTGGGAGGTACTGGGGAACCCTCAAGAGCTTTTAAGTTGGGAAGTGACAGGCTCTGGGACTGGCTTTGGGATTATCACTCAGGATCATCACAGGGAGGGGCAAGACAGGAGGCTCTTGCAATAAATTATCTAGTACTTAGGATTTAAAGGAGAATGTAGAATGGAAAATGGAGATGTGACCTCTGGGACCACCTGAGATATAAGAGAAATGGAGGAGTCAAAGGCCATTCCAGAGAGGCTCTGCACTTGCTAGAGGGTGGGGTGGGGACAATGAATTCAGGTTGGACAGCATGAGCCCCACGTGCACATGGGAGTCTCTGGTAAAGAATGTTATAGCAGAAACATGTGAGAGAAGTCAAGGCTTAGAGACTCCGAAGTCACACACACACAGTTAGATTCCTAAACCATGAGTGCAGATGACATCCCCAGAAGAGAGACCCTTGACTGGACCTGAAACAACCTGAAGGGTGGTCCAGGCTCACTTCAGAAGTGGAGGCCCTAGAAGACCAGGGCAGACTTTCAAGGAGGAAGATTGGACCCGGGAGGCCAATATGGTGCAAGGAGGAGGGCAGAAGGGACTGAGGGCTGTGGCAGACCCCAGGCCCATCAGCTCCCACAAGCCTTCCTGTTGCCCAGGCTATGGCTCCAGCACTGGGGGTCCGCAAAATCAAATAGTTTAGCTTTAAGATGGAAAATGACTCCAGGGACTGGGGCAATTTACTGCTCACAAACGGATTCTAACTTGTCTATTAAGCACCTCATTCCATCCCAACACCCAGGCATGTTCACACCTCTGGTGAGGAGTCAGGCCTGCCCAGATGATTAGCCTCTGGGCTCAGCTCAATGGGGAGTGGCATACCCTCCTAAAGAAAGCCCTGACAGCCTTCAGAGCCGGGTCACAGCGGCCCACATTACCACGGGAGAGGCAAGACCTGGCGATTGCCTGTCTGCCCCGGCCTGCCCTGGACAGGAACTCTGGGGCAAGCCCCATGCCCTGGGGGTCAGTCATGGCTGAATGGGGTAAGGGAGGACTTAAGGCTTCAGCTCCCAGTTCTATCTTTTAAGAAGCATGTGGTCTGAGCAAAGCCTCTTGGCCTGAGATGGTGTCCTCTGCTGTATCCAGGGAGCACTAATCCCCACTTTGAGAAGGAAGCAGGAAAGCTTGAGCTCGGCTCGCTCCACAACCCAGAGTGACTACTCTTGCCAACGACCCTTCACTCTGGCCTTTTCTCTGAAACACGAGTAAAGGAGGCATCTGCCAGCGTTGGGGGCAACTGCACAGAGGAAAGTAACATTACAAGAACTGAGAACAAGTCCCTTGTTCTCTTTCTACGCTCTCGCTTGCCCCGCAGCCCCACACCCTGAGAGGGATGGGCAGGGAGACTCCTCATCCCCTCCCTCCTCCACCTCCCTCTCCACTTTCCCTGCCTCCAAGCTGCAGCCTTCTCTCAGGAAGGCCTTCTTGGCCTCCTAAAGGCTCCCACCAGCATCTTGGGGAAACTTCCTAAAGTCTCCAGGAAACAGGGCAGGTGAGAGCCCACCAATGGGGGCCCTGGGAGCGGGGTGCAGGAGGGCCGAGGGCTGCACCAGCAGGCCAGGAAGGGGAGCAGGGTGCGCTCCCACCTCCTTCAACTTCCAGCCTCGTGGACTAAGAGGCGCCATAGTGTCCTCCCCACTTTTTTTTGAGAGGTGGGGGGAGGATGCTTCTTCTTTCTTCTATCATTTTGACCCCACTTCCCTAACCATGTCATCTTAAGGAGTCTGTATAAATATGGAAGCAATTGACCAACTTTGAAACAATGCAGAGTTCTTCACGTTCTTGCCTAATTTTTACCTCCCTAGGCCGCCTACCTCCCCACCACAGGCTCAGCCCCAGGCAGCCTTCCCTGTCTCTGGCACTAACATCACCACAGCTATTTTCTTTGTTTCTGCTTCTTACTTGTAAAATTGGGACTGGAGCCAGGATGGAGAAACAGATTGGGGAGTTCGTGGTGTCAGTGGAGACTGTGGCCCTCCACCAACTTGCCTGCCCCCACCCCAGCCAAATGAGCAGTGGGAGAAGGTAGTCCCAGAGGGAGACAGCACCCTCTGCCTCCCAGGACCTCAGACCTTGCACACACATACCTCAAAGTATATGGGAGACTGGGTGGGGGGAGCAACCCAAAGCAGCAGCTGGGGCAGATGAAGGAAGCCCAACTATGTCCTAGTACCTCTCTCTGCCCTCCTGGACTCACGCTGTTTGGGACAAGGGTCATTAGCCAAGGTAGTGAATGTCAAAATCACTCATCAGCTACATGGGGAGACCCAGAAGGGTCACAGTGAGAGGGGAAGGGTGGTAGGTGGGGCTTTTGATTGGCAAAAGACTCAGTTCCTGCCCTCAAAAGTTTTTGTAGTGTGTAACTAGGGAGACAAGATAGATAAATGTGTCATTTAGAAACCAAGTAAGTGGTAGGAGTTTAAAATCTGAAGTGCTATCCATGTTTTCAGGGAGCCCTGGAAGTTTCCTGCTCCACTCCCATGGGGGGCAGCGGGTAAGCAAGGGCACCCAGCAAGGGCAAGGAGGCAGAGTGACCAACTCTGAGCTCCAGTCGTGAGACTGTGTCTCAACGCTGTGGCTAACCGTGACCAGCTGCAGCCAGGGTGGGCCAGGCATGGGCCAGAGCTACGGAGGCTGGGGCTTGGGTTTTGTTTTTTCTCTGAGCCCCTCTGTCTATTGAGCATGAGAGTGAGGTAGTCTTTCTCTTTATTGACCTGTGGCCCTTTCTCTGGACCTCCTGGTCCAGCTTCTGTTGGGTTTATTTCTAGGTCTATCTCACTGCCCTCATGGGCCTGGATCCCTTGATGAGTCATCACTGTGGCCCCCAGATTGCTGGAGTTGACTGAGCCAATGTTTAGCAAGCAGAAGTAAATTCTCAGAAAGGATCTTTTCAACTCCCTGGTGTTCCTTTTGTTTGCTTTGATTGGGAATTTGCAGAGAATGGTTGGCAGAAGGGTATTGTCTTTGGGTCTCCAGCCCCAACCATAATCCTCAGTGGGGGTGCTAGGCCCTGGGCCTCAGGCCTCATTGCTGGTGTGGAAGACACTTCAACTTCAAGGAAGGTTGTAAACAAATACCTTCCTTATCTCCCCATGAACACAGAAAGGTTGGGGACTGAAAGAAGGGGCCAGGAAATACCAGAACCAAGGCCCCCATGCTGGGGTGCTAGAGTATCGAGGGGGTGACATGAGCTCACCCATTTCTTGGCTGGAGGAGGAAGGGGAGATCATTTGAGACAGTGATCTCTGAGGTAGTGGAAGATGGTCCAGCAGAGACCAACTCTTATGGTCAATTGCAAAAGTCACCTCACCCTCACCTCAAGGGATTCCAGAGGCCTTAGGGTACCTGATGAAAGAGTGTGGGCCCCTTACCAACATCCCCATTCCCACCCCCTCATCGACACGAACGACAACCAACAAGCTTTGTCCCTGTCCACTTGGCTGATCTCCTGAGAGCGGAGGTCAGGAATACCGGAACTATTCCCAGACCCACCCTGTCCAGCGCAGCCGCACTCCGCAGTCCTGCCAAGGCATGGGAGGAAAACAAGAGCGTGCCACCCAAGATAAAGGCTGCCGTCTGATTTTGTGGTTCAGCTGAAGCTGTGTTCTTAATTGTCCAAATAAACAGTTTTCAGCCTGGAGGCCAGGGCACACCAAAACATACCTCTTCCATTTCTAGCACCAACTGGGTGCTACAGGCAGGAACCTGTTTTCCAAGTTGCAGCAGCTCTAAATTGTGCCCTGTTGGCCACGGCAGCCATCAGGGAGGGCTGGCAATGGAACCTCACCAGCCTAGCAGCTCCCAGTTCTACCTTTTAAGAAGCATGTGGTCTGAGCAAGCCTCTTGAGATGGTGTCCTCTGCTGTATCCAGGAAGCACTAATCCCCACTTTGAGAGGGAAGCAGGAAAGCTTGAGCTTGGCTCTCAAGGTAGGTAGGTACCACCTACCTCCTGGTGGCTCTGCTCTGCTCTCCCTCCTGTCTTGCCTCGGTTTCTGTGCCTATAATATGGGAGAGGTGGGCTCATACATTGAATCTCAAAATGTGTCCCATTCAGTACTGGCATCCTTGGAGAACTTGTTAGAATTCCAGATTCTTTGGCCTTATCCTTACTGAATCAGATCCTCTTAGGAAGGACCCAAAAAATGTAATTTTCAAGTCCTGCAGGTGATTCCAACGAAAGCTGGTTAGGAAACCTATAAATTTCTGTCCAGGTCTAGTATTTAATGAGCCTTCTTTCTTCTCCCATGAGAACTATGTGCTTCACAGGTGACACTGTACCCTTTGAGGAAGGTCCAGCCCTTTCTATTCAAGAACAGTGAACAACAAAATAAAAAATAAAAAACTAAAATAAAAAGAACAGCAAATAGCCCAGCCCCGTCCCTGATTCCTGTGTGCTGTGAGGTTGGCACCAACAGAGCTCTGGGCTCTCTGGAGCTCTGGTCTTGGGCCTATTGTGCTCTGAAATTGCTCTGGTCTCAGGGCTCTGGTTTCTGGGCATGGTCTGGGATCTAAGAGCCTAGAGGAGCCAGACCAGACAGCCCCCAGTGTCTGTCACATGACCATGGGTGGCAGAACCTTGCCTCCAGACAGACCACCAGGTCAGCTCCACCAGGAGATTTTTGAGGCACCAAAAGGCTACAAAGGAGACTATGCTGACTCTAATAGGGATCATTGGCATTATTGAAAGAATGAATTATTCAAACTTCATTTCCTTGCCACCAGCTTTAGAGAAGTAGGGGGGAAAGGCTCCAAGGAAAAGATCCCCTATAGGGACTCCAGCTGCGAGCGTATGATTTCTAAATTCGAGCAGGGCTGCTAGGCCGGTGCAGGGAGTGCTGAGACATCTCTCCCTGGCTTACATCCAAGCCTTGGCTCTGTTACAGTGACACTGTAAGATGTGTGACTGTCCCAGCACGGTGGCCTGGCCTCCATGACTGGTCTTTAAGACCTCGTTTTCTGGGAAACACTGGGCCTGAGCTGGTACAGGCCAGCTCATAAGCTGAGATAGGGTGGGCCAAGGTCGCAGAGAGCCAGAGCACCAGCCTGTCCCAGAGACCCAGCAGGGACAGAAGGACAGCAGGAATCTGAGGCAGGAACTGAACACGCTAAGGATTATCATGGCCTAATGACCTCACTAGGGCTTTCTAGCCCAGGGCGGATTAGGCAGGGGCTACTCCGAGGTGAGACAAAGAGGGGTCGACAAAGCCAGACCCTGGGTGCAAGAAGTACTACCTCCTGGCTGGGACTGGGACCACTTGAACAATATGCTCATTTTCCCTGAAACCTATTTCCCCTCTCTAGGGCCTGTGAGGAAGGTGTCACAGGGAGTCACCAGCACCTGGGGGGGGGGGGCAGATGACACATCTGTCACAAATCACCAGGAAAGCCTCAGACCAAAACTCTTTTGGACCCAGAGCCTCCAGGTCTGTTTTGGGAGAGTTGACTAATCCCATAATCCTGTCCCCAGGCAATTTTTCTGCCTTGCTTCCAAGTAGCAGTAGGCAAGGGCCCTGGGACTAAAGTCCTGCAGAGGAACGGGTTCTCTTAAAGGGGAAAAGCCACCTTCACTCAGTTTTGTTCCTTCCACAGAGTCTTCCAGTTCAGGGACTGGCCAGCAGTTGGTGCAAGGGACAAGGTGGGGCAGAGGTAGAGGTGGCCTGGCCTTCTCAGGGTCAATAGGGTCACATAGGCAACTCTTTCCCATCTCACTACTCAGACCATGGGCTGGGGACCAGCTGCTTAGCCTTACCAGGGAGCTGGCCAGGTGTGCAGAATCTCAGCCTCCTACTGCATTGGAGCCCATGTAGTAACGGGGTCCCCAGGTGATTTAAGTCCTAACCTGGACACCCTCTGTCCACTTGGATGGAATGAGCACAGCCTGCTCCCCGTAACCCCCAGGATCTGCCAGTCTTTCACTGAGACAAGGCAGATGGGAAGCAAGAAGTGTCCTCAGTGCGTCCACATGCTCAGTGCTGTTTGGGTCAGGGGCCCTTCAACACAGGGACCTGGCATGCACATGTGCACACATTCACACTTACAGGGGCTCCAGTTCACCAAACCAGCAACATAATTACAAATTGAAATTAGAGACTCTCCAAGTCACCCAGCAGCCAAGTTCCAGGAAAGCTGTGTGCCACCTGGACTTGTCCCTCGATGCCATTTCCCTTGGTCTGATATTATCTTTTCAGAGGAGTTCACTTGGGCGGTGCAGCTGCAGGGAGGAGGAGGCAGACACAAAAATATTTTTTAAAACCACTCTTCTGAAGGAAGGAATGCTTTTTAGTCATGCAGACACTGGAACACAATGGTCTGAGAGTCAAACCTCAACAGGACCCCTCAGGGAGCGCCACTGTAGTAAAACTCCAAAGGGTTCCCTCCTGGTCCCTAACTTCAGTGAGCTGTGGCGAAGGAGAAGGAGCTCATAGGGCAGTTTTTATGCTTGAAGTTAAGTTCTTCCTGTCTTCGGAGTGATCAAACACCTCCCTAGTCTTCCAAGGCTCTCCTGCACCCCACAAATAGGAAGGGACCTCTAGCTAGCAACAAGCCTGTATGGCGGTCTGTTTAAGACAGAGGCCTGAGAGTTTTTTTTACTGGGAGATTTATTTTGTTTGTCTCAGAAGGAGGAAAGAAGTGAAAAGCCTGTTGGGAAGAAAGAAAGAAAGAAAAAGAAAAAAAGAAAGAAAGAGAGAGAGAAGGAAGGAAGGAAAGAGGAAAGGGGAAGGAAGGGAGGGAGGGAAGGAAGGAAGGAAGAAGGGAGAGAGGGAGGGAAGGGAGGAGGG
>PVKS010047435.1:0-12825 GCA_004027875.1 Aplodontia rufa | reverse complement strand
ATGGTTATGGAAGAGATCATGATGAGTAAAATCAGCTTGACCCGGAGATCTAAGGGTCGATTGTCCCCACTCATCTGTGGAGGTGGGGACTAGACCCTGGACAATGAGAAAGTTGGTCTAGTAACATGAGTTAAACCCAGATAAGATGTAATGCTTTATAATCTAATATCTTTTTTTAGAGTTATAAAGGGAAAGGGAACGGAGGGATAAGGGAGGGTAATTGGGGGGGGCACTTCTGGAGATAATTGCAATATCCAAAATATTTACACATTTTATACACATTTTATATTATTTTGTTAAAATCATGTAAGGTTGTTCAAAAAAAAAAAAAAAAAAAAACCCTCTCATAAATGCTGGTGTTCCCCAGAAAGGCAGTATCAGGGCATACAGTGAAGAAATTAAAATTTGTTGAAAAGGTTTTGCTAAGAGGTAATTGTCACTATGAGTGTAACTTCACAAAGTTTTGAGGCCCCAAATACACCCTTCTTATGGGAATCAAATCTTTTAAGTCTGAAGTTTAGCTTAAAGAAGTCTTAGGTTAGTATAGTCCTCTGCACTTGCCACAAGCTAGGTAAGTTGTTTTTTTTTCCCTTAAGAAAAGTCATGTTTTTAACACATCTCAAAGAATTCCTAGAGATGAAATTTCAAGGTACATAAGTGTATCAAGCATCCTGAGCAGACTCAATAAATTGCAGATCCACAAAGACCTCAAATATTAGACTCAGAAAGGCTAAAAACTATGTATATTATACTTAAGGAAATATAAAAGGGAACCAAAATATGAAAACGGAAGAGGAGACTATCAAAACTGATCAACAAATCTGAAAAAGAAACAAACAGTAGGACTTCAAGAAAGGGAAAAAAATGATAACTTAATGAAAAAATTAACCGGATTAAACACATTTGAAAAGATAGAGAATTGGTACACAGATCTAAAAAAAATTACTGAGAGGTATGAATCATGCAAAATAAAATCTAAGTAAAATCAGAACAGAAATAGTAGAGAGCTGATACTAGAAGATATAAGAGCTAACAAATTTCTAGAACTGAAGATACCAATCCTCAAACAAGATCAAAAACAAACATGAAAACCAAAGATTTTAAAAGTACCCAGAAAGAAAAGATACAGTATAAAGAAACAAATTAATATCTGACTTATTCATACTAAAAATGGAAACTGAAATCTATATAAATAGTAGCTTCAAAAAGCTGAGAGAAATAATGATTATCATAGAACTGCATACACAGCTAATCTCTGTATCAGTGGGTTCTACGTTTGTAGATTCAACCAACTATGGGTTGAGACTATTTCAAAGAAAAGAATTATATCTGCAAAATTTTATTCTTATAATTCCCTAGACAATATAGTATGGCAACTATTTACATAGCATTTATATTCTACTAGGTATTATAAGCCATCTAGAGATGATATAAAATATATGGGAAGATAAGCATAAGTTATATGCAAATACCATGCTATTTTATGTAAGAGATTTCAGCATCTGAAGATCTGTTTATGCATGGGTGTCCTGGAACCAATCTACCATGGATTGGTTGTGACAAAGAAGATGAGTTCAGTATTAAGAGAATATTACTATAGGAATGTCAATGTAAAGTACTGCATTAAAAAGAAAATTGATCCCAGGAGGAAGGATGAGTTACAAGAAGTGATTGTAAGCAAATAAAATCGTTAAAAAATCAATAGCAGGATAAAACAATAACAATAATGTTGAACTGAAAAAATTTTAGGAAACCTTAAGCAGAAAAAGCGTGTAGAGTGGGAGGGTAATTCAAAGTCCTTGATTTGATTAAGAAGAAGATAATGATATTGACTAACGTTAGACTTATGGTAAACAATTTGAATTAATCCAAAAGGAGATGAGAAGATAAAATCTAGTTCCATGCTGCTTACAACAAACTCAACTATAATAGGAACTGGTAAAGTTTAAACAATGGAAACCAATATAGTAGGCAAACAAAAAAAGTGTCTGATAGAGCTATATTAATATCAAGAAAAAAATTAAGACTTCAAGGTAAAAATTATCACCAAAAACAAAGACACATTGCCCTTGATCTATTCTTTCTTTTTTTTAATAAGAGAGAAGGACAGTGAAAGAGAGAGAGAGAGAGAGAATCAATTTTTATTGAGTTTTCCACACGGCTTTTGTTGCTCTGACACTTAGCTGTATACGTGGGTGCTGGGGTTTGAACCTGTGTAGTCGTGCATGCCGGGCAGGTGCTGTAACTGCCAAGCCACCACTCCAGCCCCATGATCTCTTCTTTAGTAAGAAAATCAATTTCAAACTTAAATTTATCTAACACTAAATCTTCAAAATATACACCAAAAATTGGGACACCTATAAGGAGAAATGACCAAATCCACAAATTGAGATTTTTAGTAATATATTAATAAAAGAGAAAAATAAATAACTGAACTCTTGGGTGAACAAATTAAGAATAAAAAAGTAAGTCAGAAAGAATATATGGCAGGAATGACATACTGTGTTTGATAAAATATATATATAGAAAGAGGAGTACATGCATCTGTCTCTCCCTCTCCCTCAAGGCGTTTGCAGTAAACTCATCATATTCTATACAGTTCTGCAGGTGTCAAATGAAAGAATGCATTGGAATTCTTTGCTAAATTTAGAACATAACAAACAGTAATTAGGAAACATAC
Source organism: Aplodontia rufa (assembly GCA_004027875.1). Classification (NCBI taxonomy): domain Eukaryota; kingdom Metazoa; phylum Chordata; class Mammalia; order Rodentia; family Aplodontiidae; genus Aplodontia; species Aplodontia rufa. The sequence continues at coordinate 10,145 of PVKS010047435.1, read as the reverse complement.
AGAACTGAATGACAATGGAAATAATACTTACCAAAACTTGTGTGAGATAGCTAAAGTGGAGAATTTGTAGACTTGAATGGTAACTACATTAGTAGAGAAAGGAAACTGAAAAAGCAGTGTATGAATCTTTCTTTCCCTAGATGATAAATAAAAAATTCAATAGACTTACTGCCACTGGATCCTTCTGGTGAAGTTGAGCAGCTGTTACTTGCCTAAATCCACCAGGGTAGCTATTAAAAAAAAGCAAAGACTGGGTGTTAGCTATGGTATTGTATTTTTTTTTGTACTGGGGACTGAACCTGAGGCACTTAACCAGAGTCATAGCCCCAATTCTTTTTCTTTTTATTTTGAGACAAGGTCTCACTAAGTAGCTTAGGGCCTCACTAAGCTGCTAAGGCTGGTCTTAAACTTGTGATCCTCCTGATTTTGCTGAAACTACAGGTATGTGCCAACGTGCCTGGCTTAGCATCGTATTTTTTTTTTTTTCTCAAGATTGAGCAACAGTGAAAGAGACAGAGAGGAATAATTTTTATTTAGTTTATCATGTGGCTTTCACTGCTCTGACACCTCCTTGTGTACATGGTGCTGGGGTTTGAACCCATGTACTCATGCATGCCAGGTAAGCACTGTAACTGCTGAGCCACTGCTCCAGCCCCTTGGTATTGTATTTTTAAACTGATCATTCATTTGTGATAAGAAAACTACTCTAGTAAATTATTCTTGTTTCTGGAAATTATGGTATTCTCCTAAGTGGCCAGGTCTCACTACTTCATAAATAGTTCCAGAGAAAATGAAATGGTGGAAGACCAAGAGGTTTTAAAGTCAAGTTCATACTATAAACAGGTAATGAGCTGTTTTATTCCTTAATAGCTGGTACAAGGACACTAAGAGTTGCATGTTGGCTCTAAGTAATAAAATATTTCATTGTGTTCAGATCAAAAATTATATGTAAAATGGATGAATTAGCAAATTAAATTAGGTTTTGCAAGTGACTCCGATATAATTTTAGTCAACTTATTTTACATGTCTATATATGATTTTACTTATAAAATATATCTGCCCTATCTAGTTCACAAGATTTCTGTAAGTTGAATGAGAATATACCAGCGAAAAAACCTGAGCAATTTAAAGCAAACAAAATATACAGATGTAACTGTTTAATACTCTACATAGAAGAACAAAGTTTTAATGATTTTTAGGAAAGCGTTAGGGTTAGAAAGCCAAAGAAACATAAGATTATCTAAATGTGATTCCTTTTATGAGTTTTTTCTTTCAATAAAATATGAAAATATTTTTAAGATGACTTATGGAATCACATTTTCAGAATAAAACATAAGAAATCAAATTAAGTTTGCTAAGAAAGATGGGTAATTTTCAAACTAATATTATTTGTTTCATGGTATGTCAATTTTAGAAAAACTGTCTACACTTCTATTCCTGTATTCTTTCTCTCCATGGAAAAATACTTTGTAACTATTATGCTTAAGAATATTTTTAACATGAGGATGGCAAACTCTAAAGCATAACACCATTTATGCTATATTTTAGGAGTTTGGACTTCATCCTAAGGATCTGGAAAAGTAATAAAAAATTTTGAGTAGGGGAATGAGCTGAGTAATGCAATACTCAGTTCATTTTTACTAGTAAAAAATAACTACATTTCTTTCTCTACCATCAGACACTCTGGATGGACTACAGGAAAATTTATTTAAATTGTTAACCATAGGTTTTTTCATTCAAATAAATCCAATAAACACAGACGACTGAATGCCTCTTATTTGGGGTACTGGGATGCGCAGATAAATATGATAGGATTCTATCTATCCTCAAGTGAGAAAATAAATCTTATGAAACGACTACTAGTAAGTTATATCTCTAACTCAGTGCAAATGCATTTGAGGCTGATTTCAAATTTTTGATTCCCCTACCTCAACCTCTAGAGTAGGTGGGATTACATTGTGCCTGACTTCAGAGATTTATTTTAAATAACCTTACATATTTAAAAGTTAATGAATGAAGATATTTTCCAGCTCTTTATAAAAGCCAAAATTTCTATTTCAAAAAGTAAAGCAATGATTAAGTATTATAAATCATATAGTATACCACTATATAATGAATAGAAATGATGTCAAATAGGCCCCTTAATAATTTTACAAAATTAAATAAACAGATATAAACTTATTTATATACAAAATAGTTAAATCATGGGATCAGAAGCAAATTTTTAGTACCTTCTTTAAATTTTCTATATTTTCTAAAATTAGAATATATTAAAAAATTTACAATTATAAACTTAAATTTTAAATACACAATTATAAGTGTTATGAGCAAAATAAAGTAGCACACCTAAGGTATAAGTAAAGAGCCAGTAGAGAGAAACAAAGGGTGACTGACTGTACGGATGATGATAAGGTAGAGAAGGCATCCTAGAAAGATGACATCTGAGCTAGTTTCTAATGGGTGAATACAAGAGTTCCTTAGGAAGAGAGGGCGCAATGACATTCCTGCAGAGGAACCACACACACAAAGGCAGAGAGGTAACAAAGACCAATACGTGGGATAAGAAGAAAAGGTTATGAACCAGAAGTAGAATGAGCTCGAGTTCTTATCTACAGGTGAGAAAGCACTAGCGGTAGGGACGGCACTGCTGACAGCCAGGGATGCTACCAGCTAAAGCACACAGCAGTTGTTCACTACCAGCTGTGTTGTCATTTTCCTTCCTTTGCAGTAATACCACACAGTAATTAATGACATTTTGTGTCACTACTTTCCTTTAGGCTTGTATCACATTTTGCTGTTCTGACTTTTCATGTTCTTTCTCAATTATCTCTCAATTTCATAAATCTTGGTTTATACATGGAGATTTGCCAATAGCGGAAATTACTAAAGATAGATGTTAGTTCATTTTTGGTGAGCTATGTAAAGATTTTACTAATGTATTTTAAGGGAAGAAATGGGAAAAGCCTGGCTCAAGAAGGCAAAAAAAGTTATTTCAAGCATTTAAGATTCACTTGGGCAAAGATGAAAAGAAACAGACCAGAACATCAAAAGTTAGAAATAAAAGAATGATTTTGATCAAGAATGGAAGATCAACATTTAGAACCAAAGCTTAGATGTTAGTCTAAAAGGTATGCTTAATTAAATTTGCTCTTGATCTGAATCTGTGGAGTAACTAATATATTAGATGACAATATCAGATCTCAAAATATCTTGAAAGGATGAAGATAAAATTTAACAAGGAGCAAAGATAAGGTCTTGCAGTTGGATTAAAACACAACTAAATCACGCATGAAGGAAGACACACAATTGAACAAGGTTTTTTTTTTTTTTTTTTGAGAGAGGGAGAGGAAAAGAGAATCAATTTTATTTATTTTTTCATCTGGTTTTTGTTTCTCCAACACCTAATTGTGTATGTAGTGCTGGGGTTTGAACTCGGGTCTCCTCTGCACCCCAGGCAAGTGCTCTGAACACTGAGCACCATTCCAGGCCCTACTCACAGGATTTTGAAGAACAGTTTTATTGCAACAGAAGACAGCCTAAGTAAAAAAGGGAGGAGAGAGTCAAACTGTCTAATGTCAATCATTTTATTTCTAACTTTTGATGTTCTGGTCTGTTTCTTTTCATCTTTGCCCAAGTGAATCTTAAATGCTTGAAATAACTTTTTTTGCTTTCTTGAGCCAGGCTTTTCCCATTTCTTCCCTTAAAATACATTAGTAAAACCTTTACATAGCTCACCATCAGAACACATCCAGGTGAGTGCATTTATTTAAGAGAGAAACCTGACAACAAGACTGTACCTAAATAGTGACCACTCCTGAAACTTCTCATGAAGTTTCAGCTGTTAAAGGTGGTACCGGAAACAGTAGTAAGATGAACTATAGGAAGCAGATATAAGTGAGAACACTGACTAAAAAATGAGAATAATTTTGATCAGAGAGGTTATATAAGAAGCTTGCAAATACTGTTGGTAGTAACTAATTTGGCTAATATTTGGCATAGTTTTGTGTTTGAGTAAATTACCTATGTAACAAATAAAATTTGTATTTTCTTAAATGCTATTTTTGAAAATATCATTTTTCCTTTTAATTAAGAATGATACATTGGCTCAGGAACTGAATTCCTTAACAAGACTCTCAAAGCACAAGGAATAAAGTTAAAAATCAGTAAATGGGATGGCATCAATTGAAAAGCTTCCTCACAGAAAAGGAAATAATCAACAGCATGAAGAGAGAGCCTGAAGAATGGGAAAAAATCTTTGCCGTCTACCCCTCAGATAGTGCATTAACAGCTAGGATATACAAAGAACTCAAAAAACTAGTCAAACTCACAAATAACCCAATCAATAAATGAGTAAAAGAACTAAACAGACATTTCTCAAATGAAGAATTACAAATGGCAAAAATATATGAAAAATGTTCAACATCTCTAGCAATTAGAGAAATGCAATGTAAAACACTGGCACTCCTGTTAGTGACAACTATCAAGAATACGGATAACAATAAAAGTTGGTGAAGGTGTGGGGAAAACGGTACACTTATACGTTATTGGACTGCAAACTCGGATAACCATTCTGGAAAGCAGTATGGAGAGTCCTCAAAAAACTAGGAATGGATCCACCATTTGACCCAGCTACCCACTCCTTGGTGTATTATCCAAAGAACCCAAATCAGCATACTACAGTGATGCTGCAACATCAGTGTTTATAGCAGCACAATTCAGAATAGCTAAGCAATGGAACCAACCAAGGTGCCCTTCAACAGATGAAAGGATAAAGAAAATGTGGTCTATACACATAATGGAGCATTACTCAGCCATAAGAAAGATGATTTTATGGTATTTGCCATAAAGGGTCAAATGTTCTCTCTGATATGTGGAAGCTAATTCAAAATAAGGAAAAGATCAGAGGAATAGACATAGGGGAAGGAAAACGAGGGAACAAGAATAAGATAGGGAAAATTCATGGAATGAAATCAGGCTTAACTTTCCTAGGTTCATGTATGAACAAACCATAGTGAATTTCACCAATTGATGTCAATTGATGTCAATTAGACACTTATTTAAAAAAAAAAACAAAACAACTGTTAGTAAATTACAGCAGTAGAGAGGAGAGAATGGGGACAAGGGAAGGGGAAATACCAGGGACTGAATTAGAACAAGTTATACCCCATGCTTTCATAATTATGTCACTGTATAGCCTATTGTCAGGTACATCTAAAAAAAAAAACTAATAAATAATAAATAAGAGAGATAGTTAAAATAGTACCTTTTAAATACTTTACTTGACAATGGCATAATCTTACCCAGTATGTGAGGAGTACACTTTTTGTTCCCATTTGTTTCCAGAAAATGCAATGTGTCTTGTGTTCATTATGACAACATGATCTCCACAGTCACCTAGATCCAAAAACAGATAAGACTGTGTGTGAAAGATCAAAGCCTTAAGAAAAAGTGGCCCTGAAAGGTAAGTTATCAAAGCCTAACCAAGGCAGTAAAAAATAGAAAGCAAGATCATAACACAACATCAAAAATAAAAACAAACAAATGTTACTTTTTATATAACCTCCAAGTGTTTGAAGTAGCCCCGAAGAGTTGGCTGTTTGGAAAACCTCAACACTGGAAGGCAAAAGAAATTTAATAGAGATACCAATATCAACAATATATTAAAAAGTGAACTACTGTTATTCTTACTGATCTTCCCATAAATAATTACACTTCACTACAAATGCTTACATTGTAACTTTAAATATTTGAGATAAACTTTCTCTTACAAACAGCAGAGAAAATGAAAACAATATGTACCCAAATATAAAAAAGTGTGTTCTACCAACAGGTAAATTGAAAGCAAATGTGAACCACTATGATTGACTATCATTATTTTCAGATTTAGAGAACAAGAGAGCACTATGATTTTATGCTTAAACACTGCCAAAAGGTTTTCTCCAATCACTTTTAACAAGTTAAATTTATCACTTTTAACGAGTTAAATTTAAAGTGGAACTCTCAATTGTAACTATAGACATAGTTGACAGGACAGATAACCTGAAACTCAAAATACGGTGTTGCACTAATTTTCTAGTTTAAAATATCCTTTAGTTTGGCTATTCATCTAAAAATGAACTAAAAAATCAATATGAAAGTTTCACATGAATCACTATTCATGACAAAATCAGGTACTCTGAAATATCTATTTTTTCCCTATTCTACTAATGGGGAAAAAACTACCAAACTTCAAAAGATTCTAAAAGCTTAAAGAAAAAAGTACTAAAAATAAGTATAATTAAATACCCTGGTATGAACTCTAAAGACTGTAAGATTCCATGCAGAACTTGAATCTGAATAGCAGAATTTTCAGAGAAGTTCATGTTCTATGTAGGACAAGATAAAGGAAAGGGGATAAAGTGAGTGGCTTTTCACCACTAGAGTGAAAGGAGAACAGAGGTCTGATGGAAAGATCTAGAAAGCTTACTGTTGGTGAGCTTATGTAAAGGAGGGGTCTAAGAAGCTGGCTAATAAAATAACACATTCCTAAAAGTCTAAAAGTGAGTGATACGTGGTGGGCCACAAAGGCAGTTGGATGAGCGTACCAGAAAAGTCAGTAAGGGCGAAGGCATCCAGAGCACCACACGGATGCCGAACACCTCCGTTCTCATCTAGACATTTCACAGCTGAAGAACCAGTGGCTTTTTAAGATTAAGAGATTTGCCAAAGCTCACACACCTAGATTTTTAATGTTAAATTTGGGGTTTTTGGTGACGTCTATTTGAAGAAAGAATGGAATCTTTAAATGTTCCACTAAAACAAATTATTTTTAGAATGTTGTTTTAGTTTTAACTATGCACAAAACATCTTGAGTCCTCAAAAAACATGTAGAGATCAAACAGGATCTTTCAAGGAACATTGGACAGAATACCATAAATCTGATAAAAATCATGTTGAGTTCTAAGACATGAACATCTTATCTGGGAAGAGTATCCTTTCTCAATAACTAATGCCAAATCTCTATTAAATACACTTTTTAGAAGACTTTCCCTACTAATTCTAATTAAAACTAACCAATAATTAAATATTTGCTTTTAATATGTTACATATTAATGCGAAAGCCAATATTATCATAAAAGGCTACAATCCTGGATAAGATATAATCATTTTTTGTCTAAATTTCTGTTAAATACATATATTTTCATTTTAAATTTCTGAATTAAGAATTTACATTAAATATGTGTGCCAAATGTAAATAAATCAGGGATCTACTGATCAAGAGATATTCTGAGGAGAAATTAATTTCTTTCAAATTAAGAAAAGCTTTTAAAAGGAAATTTTAGATAAAAATTTTTAGAAATAAGAATTATGAGTATATTCACAAAAATAAAAGTGAGATTCCTTCCTTGCTTCCTTCTGTATGGGGATGGAACCCAGAGGTGATTTATGACTGACTTACATCTCCAGCCCTTTAATTATTATTATTTTTAGAAATTTTACAGTGTCTCACTAAGTTGTCCAGGCTGGCCTTCAACTTGCAATCCTCCAACAGAGTAGCTGGGATCATAGGTGTGCACCATCATGCCCTCAATTGAGATTTCTAACCTAATATGACTTTTGTAAAATATTATGCACTAATTTAATTGGCCAAATAAATTCAAACTAATTCACTTCAAGTAAAAACTCAAAAGTTTTATATCAGGGAACTTAGGACTCATCACAGGTTCCACAACTGGGGCACTTTTCTGTCCTACAGTCTCAGCCTTTAGGCCTATCTTCTCTCCTAAACGAGAATTAACTCACATTTTTTTCTTCAAATTTGCTTGGGAAAAAGGGAAGCAACATGTGATTTAATATAGTCAGCATACAAAGTATAGGTAGTATTGCTAACACTGGAAGTCTCAAAACTATCTTATTAGGTAGTTTTACATATTCCCTGCCTTTTCTTGAAAAGGGATTGAACTCAGGGGTGCTTAACTGTTGAGCCACACCCTCAACCCATTTTTACTTTGAGACAAGGTCTTGTTAAGTTGCTTAGGGCCCCGCTAAGTTGCTGAGGTTGGCTTTGAAGTTATATCCTCCTGCCTCTGCCTCCTGAGCCACTGGGATTACAGGTGTGTACCACAATGCCTGGCCTGCTTTGTACTTCTCAAATGAGCAAACAGTACATGGTTAAACATCTTGGCTAAGATTACATGGCTAGTCAGTGGTAAAGCTAAGATTCAGATCCAACTCTAATGACTTCAAAACCCAAATCTATCCTTTTCACTACAACAGGGATGGCAAAATGGCACTTACGTCATACAGAATCAACACCACCACTAAACTGATCATGCACCCTTTTCTGCTAAGTTCTGAGATCTCAGAAATCCTTCTCAACATACTGCTCCTAGGTTACAGTCATCTGCCACCTTTGTATTTCACCATATACCAACTTTGCAGTTAGGTATTCAAGGAGCCCTATGATAAAGAACAAACTTTCCTATCCTTATTTACTATTTCTTTCCCACACTACTGCATGTGCTAGGTGAGCCATACCATCTGCTATACTTGTTATTCTAAGAAGCACCATCACATGGTCTCTATTCAATACACATACACACATATGTGAATGCAAGAATGCAAACATATATTCTCCATCTTGTCTGTTTGTTCCTTTCACTAGGAATGCTTTCCTCACTGATCCCCACTTGTTAAATTTTATCCATACTTCCAGTTCCAACATAAAAATCAGTTCTTCCATAAACGCTTTCCTGATATGAAAATAAACTTCCTTTGATTCTATAAAGATGCCTGAATTTCTTTTATGATACTGACTTAACTCTACCTTATCTTAGCATTTGCATGTTATTCCTTCAAACCAGATTATAAACTCCCTGCTGAAAACTCATAATTATAAATACCTAATGTAATGAGAGCATTACAAATCAAAATAAGTGTTAAAAAATCGGTGTTCACTTTAACTCTCAGAGAAATTCAGATTTCATACAAGGACAGACTGTGACGGACATCTGCTATGTACAGTGGAAGTCTCAAGTTCTTCCCTACTCTCTTTATAATCATATTAACTACTGACTAGATTCCAGGTAGTATCCTTGATGTTGGGAATATAGCAATGAATGTAACGAAAATCCCTGTTCTTAATGAATTTTACATTCTAGTGGAAAGAGATGACAACAAATAAGTATATAACATGGTAGGACCTGATATAAGTAGAGGGATAGACAGTAATGGGGTAGTGGAATTATTAATTGGTTCTTTTTTTTTTTTCATGAACTTCAGTTTTTATTTCTCTGGGATGAATTTAAGAGTGCAATTGTTATACTGTAAGGGAAGCTCAAGTTCAGTTTTATAAGACACTGCCATATTCTGTGCAGAATGTCTATACCATTTAACACTATACCAGCAACATGAATAATCCGGTTTCTAAACTTATCAGCATTATCACTTTTTTATTTAAGTTATTTTGATAGACATATGTTGATATCTCATGGTTTTAATTTGCATCTCCCTCATGGCTTAAACTGAGCATCTTTTTGTGTGATTGTTTGTCATCTGTTCATGCATTTTAAAAGTTTTCTAATTAGTTTTTTTAACTGAGTTTACAGTTTTTTTATGTATTCTAGATACAAGTCCTCTGTTAGCTATTGGTTTACATTTTCTTCCAGGCTGTAACTTGCCTTTTTATCCATCTCAGAGTCAAATCCTTATAAACTCCCTGCTTTAGCACACTGGTTTTTAAACTGCACTTTACAGTCTTAGGGTACTTATAATACACTTTAAGAACAAGGGGCCAGGGGCTGGAGCGGTGGCTCAGTGGTTGCGGCACCTGCCTGGCATACGTGAGGACATGGGTTCAAACCCCAGCACCATGTACAAAGTGGGAGTGTTGAAGTAATGAAAGCCATGTAAAAAAACTAAATAAAATTGATTCTCTCTTTCTCCTTCCTCTCTCTCTCTCACTATCCCTCTCTCTTTAAAAAAGAAAAAAACTAGCTAGTCCAAATTAGTGAAAAAATGAAGTTTTTTGTTTTTTTAAATTTTTTAAATTTTTTTATTTTTGAAAAACCATACAAGTTTTTAACAAAATAATATAAAATGTGTATATATTCTGGATATTGCAATTACCCCCAAGAGTGCCCCCCCCCAATTACCCTCCCTTATCC
>PVKS010047434.1:0-12827 GCA_004027875.1 Aplodontia rufa | reverse complement strand
ATAGGAGTTTTGTTAAGGAAGAAGCTGCCAACTCCTATAAGCTGTAGTGTTGACCCAACTTCTTTTTCTAGTAAATTTAAAGTTGTAGGCTTAATATCCAGGTCTTTGATCCATTTTGATTTAATTTTTGTGCAGGGCGAAAGATAAGGATCCAGCTTCAGTTGTCTACAAATGGCTGTCCAGTTTGTCCAACACCATTTGTTGAACGAGAATTAATTTTTATTAAGTTTTTCACATGGCTTTTGTTGCTCTGACACTTAGTTGTGTATGTGGGTGCTGGGGTTTGAACCTGTATACTGGCGCATGCAGGTCAAGTCCCGTAATCACCGATCCACCGCTCCAGCCTCCCCATTCCTAGTTTTTTTGAGGAATCTCCATACTGTTTTCCAGAGTGGTTGTACCAGTTCACAGTTGCACCAACAATGTATAATTGTACCCTTTTCCCCAAATTCTTGCCAACATTTATTGTTGTTGGTATTCTTGATTGTTGCCATTTTTACTGGAGTGAGATAAAATCTCTGTAGTTTTAATTTGCGTTTCTCTAATTGCTAGAGGTGTTAAACATTTTTTCATATATTTGTCAGCCATTTGTATTTCTTCATTTGAGAAGTGTCTAGTTCTTTTGCCCATTTATTGATTGGGTTATTTGGGGTATTTGGGTGTTACATTTTTTTTTTGAGTGCTTTATTTACATCCTGGATATTAATGCTCTGAGGTGCAGGACTCAAAAGATCTTTTCCTATTTGTTAGACTGATTTTCAATTATTTTATGTTATTTTTTAGGTCATCATGAATGGGATAGTTTCCCTAATTTCTTTTCTAGCAAGTTCATCATTGGAATATAGGAATGCAATTGATTTGTGATTGTTGATTTTGTATTCTGCTACCATGCTGAATTCATTTATGAGCTATAGAAGTCTTCTGGTGGAGTGTTTTGGGTCTTCTAAATATATAATCATGTCATTGGTAAACAGATAATTTGAGCTCTTCTTTGCCTTTTTGTATCATCTTCATTTCTTTCTCTTGCCTAATTGCTCTGCCTAGAGTTTCAAGGACTATGTTGAATAGGAATGGTGAAAGTGAGCATCCTTGTCTTATTCCTGTGTTTGGAGGAAATTCTTTCAGTTTTTCTCCATTATTCTGTTCAGAATAATGATGGCCTTGGGTTTGTTGTTATAGCTTTTGCAATGTTGAATTAAGTTCCTCGGCCTGGTTTTTTTTTTTTTTTTAATGTTTTCAACATGAATGGGTGCTGTACTTCGTCAAATGGCTTTTTTTGCATCAGTTGAGATAATCATGTGATTCTTGTTTTTAGGTCTATTTAGGTAGTGGATTACATTTATTGATTTGCGTATACTGAACAAACCTTGCATCCCTGGGATGAATCCTCTTTTGTTATGGTGCATTATCTTTTTAATGTATTTTTGTATGCAGTTTGCCAATATTAAGAATTTTTGCATGTATTTTTATCAAGGATTTTGGTCTTAAGTTTTCTTTCTTTGATGTGTCTTTATCAGGTTTTTGTATCAAGGTGATACTGGCTTCATTGGAAGGGTATGGTAGAGTTCTTTCCTTTTCTGTATCATGGAATAATTTGAGGAGGATTGGTATTAGTTCTTCTTTAAAAGTCTTGTAGAACTCAACTGAGAATCCATCTGGTCCTGAGTGTTTCTTCTTCTTCTTTCTTCTTCTCCTTCTCCTCCTCCTCCTCCTCCCTCCTCCTTCTCCCTCCTTCCTTCTTCCTCCTCCTTCTTCTTCTTCCTCCTCCTTCTTCTTCCTCCTCCTCCTCCTCCTTCTTCTTCCTCCTCCTCCTCCTTCCCCTTCCTCTACCCCTCCCCTTCCCTTTCTCCTCCTTTTTCTCCTCCATTCTTCTTCCTCTTCTTTTCTTCTTCTTCTTTTTTTAACAAAGAGAGGGCAGTGAGAGAAAGAGAATAATTTTTATTTAGTTTTTCATATGGTTTTCATTGCTCAGACACTTTGTTGTGTACATAATGCTGGGATTTGAACTCGTGTCCTCACACATGCCAGGCAAGCACCATAACTGTTGAGCCACTGGTCCTGCCTCCTCAGCTTTTCTTTGTTGGAAAATACTTCTTTGTTACAAAATAATTTCTTGTGAAAAGCTCTACACCCAAACTTGATTTGTAGTTATTCCAGTTTTCTTTTCAAAGGCAAGTAATGCTACCAGTTATGTGGATATATATTTATATAGTTTCTAATTATATATATGCCATTTATGATTATAATTACATATGAATATTTTATAAATTATGATTTTACAGTCCACCCATTGTTTTTAGAATATTTTTCTGAAGGCAAATTAATATGTATACATTATAAAAAATTCAAACATTGAGGAAATGCTTAATTTAGTAAATAAGAGTTCTATATAATGTTACCCACCAGGAAAGGAATCTTAATGTATTAAATATTTTCTAGCTTTTTCCCTTTGACATATTTTTAACAAAATGTAATCATTACTTCCTGGTTTTAAAACTTCCTTTTTAAAAATATAACAAAATATTTTGGAAAACTATACATCAGTATATGAAGACTGACCCCCTTCTCTTTTTCATAGCCGTAGTGTTCAATTGTGTGGCTATATCATAATTTGTTTAGCCAATTCTATTGGCAAGTTCTTCTGTTATTTCATTTTTATCAAAAGTGTTGCCCAGGGATTTGGAGAAAATGGCATCATTGTAGTATTTGAATCTCCTTAAAATCCCTCATAATCAAAAGAGCAAACCGAATAACGAATCCCCAATTCTGTGGACAGAATCTGTAACAGAACATAGTAACAACATATTTTTAATAAGCCCCCAAATATAAGTGGATAAGGAAAAAAAATCACCAACAGCTACAAGGTCTATTAAAAACTTAATGGAATTGAGAAGGCCCAAAGTCAATGTTGATGCAGTGTGATTTCTGTGTAATATTTTGAACATAGACATGAAGCAATTTGATGAAGCACAGGTAAATGGCAGAAATAACTATAATTCTCTTAAGACAATCAAATGTTTGGTCAATGAATTAGTGGAAATAAATGAATGGATGAACAATATTCACAATGTTCTTACCTACTATTTCAGTGAAAACACAGCCAAGGGAACAGGTATGGCACAGATAGAGCTGGAAAAGAAGACCCTCTTGAGCTTGATTCTAGTGTGGTACAGTGGACAGACATGAAAGGTGTATGTTAAGTGTGAAGCAGTCCTGTGAGGGAGGGTACTGGGAGGAACAGCCTTCTGAGCCACCTGTGAAATACAGTACTCTTACTGTTTTTTCAGTGACCCAGTAATGGGAGAGGAGAAGTGAGCCCCAGTGGGCTTTCACTTGAAGCACTCAGTCACACCAGGCAGGTACAAAGCTCTCCAAAAACAGTACCAGGTAGGGAGTTGGGCTGGAGTAGAATACTTGTGAAAGAATAATGCAGGTGTTCTTAGGGCCAAAACCTCCTGTGGAAAAACTCACTTCATCTTAATTTTCAGTATGAATACAGATCATGAAAGCAGGGACACAAAACTTTATGGGCGAGGCATAGAGGAAACAGGACTTTTTATGGCTTTGAGAGATGGAGAATTCACCTACTAACTGGAGAGCTATTCTCAGAATAGCCACAGAAACTGGGAGGAACTTCATAGGTTCCAAATTATAGATTAATAGAAACTGGAAAAGTATAGAGAGAGTGGAATACTTTAGATTATATGAATGCTTAAATCTAAAAGACCAAAATATTTTTTCTAAATAATTCTTCAAACTGAAGAAAAATAGTTGGGAAAACACTCTCTTTGCCCTCCCTCCCTCTTAAAAGTATAGAAAAACTAGGTTCCATAAAAATGAACAAGAGTAAAGGATTACAATCGAATTATATACAAAGTTACTTTAAAAATAAAATAAGGAGCAGAACAATTTCCCTACCAACAGTGAAAGCACTCCAGAAAGGCATGCCCACAAATAGATGAAAATTCACTTTAGTATTTTAAAACAACCTTAAATCATATATAACTAGCACATGATGATAGAAGTTATATAAGAATAACATAAATAAGGATCATAGAAACTCCGGAATGAGGCAATTTAGAGAAGCAGTATTTTTTAATGAATGAAAAATAGCTAAGAAAATAATTAGAAATGTTTAAATCATTTCAGAAATGAAGATTAAGCTATATGTATCACAATGCCAAGTAAACACAATCACTTAATGATAACTAGATAAAATAGAGGAGGAAATACTTAAGATCCATAAATAAATGGAGAGAAAAGGATTCAAGAAAGAAAAATACTAGAGAAACATAATAGGCAAAGAAGATCCAACATATGTATACAATTCTCAAAGAAAAAATCAAAGCAGTATAAGAGGAAAAATACTTTTAAAAAAAAGAACATTTTTAAAATAACTTTTTTTTCTGAAATTTAAAAAAAATAAACCTGTACTACTAGTGAAGGATACCACATATCTGGAAACATCAGCCTAAGTTGGCCAACATCAAAACATATTCTAATAAATCCTTTGAGCATTTAGACAAAAAAGAACAAGTCCTTATAAAGGAAAAATTTAGATCACGATTACTTTTTGACAGCAATACTTTATGCTAGAATATAATATAGTAATATATTTAAGATACTTAAGGAAAATAAGCCATTCTTGTGAAATCTACTAAAAAATGAGATTCAGATAACAAAAATGACTGGATACATTTACATAAAGACTAGTGGGGAATGAATGAAATATTCTACCTTTAAAACTAAATGATGATGCTATCATAAATACTGTGAATCCACTGATAAGAATTATATAAAGCAGTTAAAAATCAGAAACACAAAATAGAAAGGTAGTTGTCAAGGACTTAGGGGGAAGGGAGAGGGAGAATTCATATTTAATGGGGAAAGTTTGTTTTGCAAGAAGTTCTAGAGATGTATTTCACAACAATGTGAATATACTTCAATGAACTAAACACTTAAGGAAACAATGATGCAACATAGTACATCTATCAAAAAAGGTGGTGAGAATAAGAAGAGGTAGAAGGAAAAGTAGAGTAAGTACAATAGCTGCCTTATAGGGGCTGGCTGGAAAGCATATTTATTCAAATTTAACACTGGGAGAAAAGGACAAAGGAGAATATGGTCACTCACTAGTTTCAGTGTTATTCATCGTAAGGATCCAATGGACATTGCTCTCCTAGAAACAGAACATGTCTAGGGTATTATATAAAGGTATAGACACAAATGTAACTATTGGAGTAAACATAGAACTTAAGTATTAAAAATTACATATGAACATAAACTAAGGCACATAACATAGATAGAGTCTATTTATGTATATACAGTCAGCTTTCCATTCCCATAGGTTTTACATCCATGGATTCAACAACTGCAGATTGAAACTATTTAGGGGGAAAAATGTACCAAACATATACAGAAGCTTCTTGTCATTATTCCCTAACAATCAAGTATTAACTATTTATATAGCTTTTACATTGTACTAGGTATTACAAGAAATCTAGAGAAGCTTTAAAGGCTATGGGAAGATGTGCACAGGTTATATGCAAATACTATACCATTTTATGTAATGGACTTGAGCATCCAAAGATTTTGGATGCAAGGGAGGTCCTGGAACCAATCCCCCACACCAAAGTAAGACTGTACAATAATGAAACAATGTGATAAATCTGAGGCAAGTTATAAAAATCATATCTATAAATGTAAATGAGCTTAACTCATTTATTAAAAAAGTATACACCAGGTAACAAAGAAAAATCCAACACTATGCTGCACAGATTTTAGGCAGCAGGAGGAAAGGAAAAAGTATAGATTGATTCAGAAAGGTTAAAAATAAAAATTTTAAAAATACAGATAAATGAAAGATCATAGTCTTGACATCTTGGAAAGCAGAATTCAGACTAAAAAGAATCAAGGACACATAATGATAAAAGCTGCAATTCAAATGAAGATATAAGTTTAAAACTTCAATGCTAGCAATAGCTTTCATGAAGAAATCAGAAGATACCCAAGAAGAAATGAAGAGAATTAAAAGGAAACTTTAATATATCTATCTTAATCTACTACTCAAGTAGTAGACAAAGCAGGGAGGATATATAAGACTTAACATAATCAGTGAGGTAGGTTCTTTAGATCTATAATAAACTCTGAAAATGGAAGTTATACTTTTATATGCTCACGGAAACATTCAGGAAAATTTGACCATATCCTAGGCTATGAAGAAAATTCATCAGACATCAATAAATTTCAAAGAAGAGCAATAATGCAGAAAATGTACTCTGACATGAAAGCAATGGCATGAGAATAACAAATGAAATTTAAAAGCCTGTTACCTGGAAACTTTAAAACATGCTACTGAATAAGTCTTAAATTAAACTGCAAAATTTCTTGAAATTAAGAATGAAAATTCTGTATGTCAAACACTTTCAGTTATCAGAAGAAAATGTATAGTGTGTAATACATTAAATAAAAATGAAATTCAAGAACCATACTTTTTTTTTTTTTTTTTAGAGAGAGGGACAGTGAGAGAGACAGAGAAAGAGAGAAACAACTGTATTTAGTTTTTCACATGGCCTTAGTTGCTCCAACACTCAGTTGTGTACGTGGTGCTGGGGTTTGAACCCGGGTCCTCGTGCTTGCCAGGCAAGCACCGAAACCGCTGAGCCACCGCTCTAGCCCAAGAACCATACTTTTAAGGCTACAAAACAACATCAAAGAAGCTCCCCACAAAAAAAGAAGCAGAAGATTGAATTTAAAAAGCAGAATTAATGCCATAGTTTCTATTTAATTTCTGAAAACTAGGAAAAAAATCCCAAAATTTAGCGATATGGGAAAAAAATCATCAAAATAAATCACTAACATATCAACAAGGAGGGGAGTGAGGAGACACAAATACACAAAATTAATGAAAGAATAAAACAAAGGAAACAAAGTGTTAAACTGTACATCTCTGTGCAAATAAATTTGAAGACTTGGATTGTATAATTTCTAAGAAAAATAAAATTTACTAGACTAGCTTGTCTTTTTTTTTTTTTTAAGAGAGAGGGACAGTGAGAGAGACAGAAGAAAGAGAGAAACAACTTTATTTAGTTTTTCACATGGTCTTCGTTGCTCCAACACTCAGTTGTGTACGTGGTGCTGGGTTTCGAACCTGGGTTCTCGTGCTTGCCAGACAAGCACCGAAACCGCTGAGCCACTGCTCCAGCCCCATAGACTAGCTTAAGTCTTAAGTGATAAATTATCTTAGAAGAAACCAGAAATATTAAAGTGCTTCCCTGCCAATAAAACTCCTGGAGTAGGTAGCCTGACAGGGAAATTCTACCAAACCTATAAAAATCAAATTACTCAATGGTTCCTAAACATTTCCTGGGTATAAGAAGAAAATTTCAAAATTCATCTCAGGGAGAAAGTACAATATTAATCCAAAATTATGAAATATTGTGCTATGAACTATTCTCATTTATGAATATTATTATAAAAACTCTTCAATATAGCAAGCAGAATTCAGTAGCACATTTTTAAATAATATATCATGACCAAGTAGGGTTTATTAACAATTTGCAAGGGTGGTTTTATTTTAGGAAATCTATTAACATAACTCATATTCTTAGAACTAAGGATCATCTCCACAGACACAGAAAAGGTAACTGATGAAGTCTTTTCTCCTTAAGATAATCTATAAGTTAATATTATACATACAAAAGTATCATCAGACTTTTTTTCCTGAAGTCCACAAGTTAGTTGTAAAATTCATTTGGAAAGACAAGACAAGAAAAGCTGAGAAAACAACGAGACAGAACTCGCCTCCCAGACATTTAAACATACTATAAAGATTTCTTATTTAAAAGTTTAATATTGGTATCCCAATGGAACAGAGTAGGCAATCCACGTAGAAATCTGGTATATGGTAAAGGGAGTTTATATCAGTGGGGGAAGATGAATTTCAATTATTGAATACATGGAATCTCTATAACAGAATAACTATATTAAATTTCTTTAAAATGATAAAATTGGGACTGGAGCAGCGGCTCAATGGTTAAAGTGCTTAAGTGGCATGCATAAGAACCCACGTTCAAACCCCAGCACCACATATACAACTAAGTGTTGGAGAAACAAAAATCAGTTGAATAAATAAAATTGATTCCCTCTATCTTTAAAAAAATGATAAAATTGGATTCACAACTCACACCATAATAAATTCCACTGTATGAAGGATTTAGATGTAAAGAAATGAAACCATACATACATGCTAAAAACATGGGTGAATCTGGTATAATCTGGGAATGGGGGAAATCCTAAAAATGAGAGATAGGCAGAATGCATCCCACCAAAGATGTCAATACCCTACTCCCTAGAACACGTAAATATTGTATGTTACTTGGAAAAAGGAACTTTGCTGATTTAATTAAGGTTATAGCAGAATTATCCTGTATTGTCCAAATGGGGCAAATCTAATAAAGTGAATCAGAAAGTTTTCTCTACTGAAGTCAGAAAAATGTGGTAGAAAAAGGTGGTCTAATTGATTTGGAGTGTGAAAGAGACTTTAACCTATTACTGCTGGGGGAATCCATACTGGAAAGCATGAGAAGGAGCACAGCAAGCACAAGGAGCAAAGAATGTTCCTGGCTGACAGACAGCAAGGAAAGGGACACCTCAGTCCTACAATCTCATTGTCTTTTTTTTTTTAATAGAGAATCAATTTTTATTTATTTTTCATCTGGCTTTTGTTTTTCCCACACTTAGTTGTGTATGTGGTGCTGGGGTTCAAACCTGGGTCCTTCCTTATGCATGCCAGGCAAGTGCTCTAACTGCTAAGCCACCACTCCAGCCCCACAATCTTGTTTTTTAATTAGATATATTACAAAATATTTCAAATAAATTGATCTGTGTGGGATTCACTTTCTAATAATCCAAGTAATCCAAAGTATGGAACATGTAGGATTTGTAGAAGCAGCAAGATTGAGCATAAACTGATTATTGTTGAAGTCAGATGATGAGCAGTTGCAGGGTTCATTATACTGGTTTCTCAGTTTCAGATATGTGGAAATTTCCATAGGAAAGGTGTGTGTGCTTTCATTTTATTATTGTTTTAAGATAATATATTTCAAGATGTAGCCTTTATTGGCCAAAGAGTATGAATATTTTTATGAACACTGTCAAATTTACATTTTTAAAATGTTGATTGTCACTGTATACGATGCCCACTTCTAAACACGCTTACCAACCATCTCAGTGTGATGCGCAAAATCAAGTGGCAGAACCTCAAAGCTTTGAATAAACCTCAGATAATTATCATACTTATTATACAGCCTGGTTCATTCCTTTCTTAATTTGAACAGTTTGTAAATTTGCACATATAAAATACTGAATAAAACGCCCATCAGCCTTTGATGCCTCTACCAGTTGTAAAAAGAAAAAAGTGTTCCCAGTTATGTGTTAAAAGTTTAAGGAATAAATGCAAATTCCCTAAATGAAAATATTTCCATTAATATTTTCAACTCAAAGATAAGAGTTTTAAAAAATCCTTTAGGGAACAGGGGATGTAGCTTGGTGGTAGAGCACTTGCTCAGCATATATTCAAGGCCCTGCATTCAATCCCCAGCACTACCCCCTCCAGAAAAACCTTGAAATTGAAACACTGTTATTAAATCACTTAACCAAGTCTTCAACATTTCTTTCTTTATCATATTTAACTACAAAACTGCCATATATTTTTTTCATTTTTTATTGTAGCATTATAGTTGTTTATAATGTTGGAGTTTGTTGTTACATATTTATACATGTGCACAACATAACAATATAATTTGGCCAGTATCCCTCCTAAGCACTTCACTCCTCCACCCCTGGTCCCTTTCTTCTAAAGGTTCTCCCCACCTTTTTTTCAACTTCTCCAGTTTTTATTTATTTTAGTATCTTACAGGTACAAAATATATTTTCCTTTTTTCCTCTCCTTTTCAATCTTATCCTTTCTTCCCTCTCCCCTTCTCTTTCCTCTACTTTAGTACACTTCCTTCAGCTCCTTTATTAATTTATATTTGAGTGTTTTTTTGTAATCTTATCCTCCCCCCCCTTTTTTTAATTTAACTCTAGTTTACACATATCAGAGAAAACATTTGACCTTTGAGTTTCTGAGTTTGGCTAATTTCTCTTAGGATGATCTTCTCCATTTCCATTTACAGGCAAAGGCCATAATTTCATTCTTTTAAATAGCTGAGTAGAACTCCAGTGTGTGTGGGGGGGTTCTTTTTTACAAAGTTTTTTTATCTTTTAGTTTATTTATTTTTAAAGAGAGAAGAACAGTGAGAGAGAGAGAGAGAGAAAGAATGAATTAATTTTTAGAGTTTTTCACATGGCTTTCATTGCTCTGACACTTTGCTGTGTATGTGGGTACTGGGTTTGAACCTGTGTACCTGCGCATGCCGGGCAAGTGCCATAACTGCCGAGCCACTGCTCCAGCCCCTTTTAATTTATTTTTTATTAGTGCATTACAGTTGTACATAATGATGGGATTTGTTGTCACATTTTTATAGATGCACACAATACAGCAATACAATTTGGTCATTATCACTCCTCCCACCCCTGCACCCCTCTACCTCCCTCTTCCTGTCCCCTGATCCCTTGCCCCCTCATCTGGGTCCTATATTTTTCCTAAAATACCCAAGTGACATAATTCTTACACCTATGAAGAACATTTTTTCTATATATGACTATAGTATATACAGTCACACACTTATAAATGCTTGGAAAGTACCTTGCTTTATCAGTTCCAACTTTTTCCTTTCTCCCTTCCTATATCATCCCTTGTTATTCTTTGATATATTTGACATTAGGATTAAACATTTACATTTTAGTAAAGGCAAGCAGTATAGTTTGTTCAAATACCTTATGCAGTATCTTGCAACTGTATCTCATAAATATGAACATATTGCATTTTTGTTCTATGATTCTAATTCATGAGTTTATCTACCTCTCCCCTAAGCCTGGGTTTAACTCCAGCCTCCACAAATGAGGAGCCCTTGTCTCTCTGGGATTGGTTAACTGCGCTCAGCATGAATTCTTCCATTGCCATCCATTTACCTTCAATGGATGCAACATTGTTGTTTCTAATAGCTGAGTAGAACTCCATTATATATACAATGGTATGTATATATATATATATATATACACACACACACACACACACACAATGGTATATACACACACACACATGATTTTATATATATATATAATATATATATATACCAGAGCTTTTGGATCCATTCATCCAGTGAGGGGCATCTGGGTTGGTTCCATATTTAGCTATTGTAAATTGAGCTGCTATGAACATAGATTTTGCTCTGTCACTGTAATGTGCTGATTCTAACTCCTCTGGGAAAATACCCAGAAGAGGGATAGCTGGGTTATATGTTGGATCCAAACTTAATTTTTTCAGGGGTCTCCACGCTGCTTTCCAGAGTGGCTGTACCAGTCTGCAATTCCACCAACAGTGTGCTAGTGTTCCTATCTCCCAAAACCCCTCCAGCATTTAATATTGTTTGTATTCTTCATTTTTGCCAGTCTGACTGGAGTAAGGTGAAATCTTAAGGTAGTTTTGATTTGCATTTCTGATTACCAATGATTTAGAATACTTTCTCATGTATTCGTTGGCTTGCTCAGTTTCCTCTGTTGAGAAGTTTCTGTTTAGCTCTCATGCCATTTATTGATTGGATTATTTTTGGTTTTGTTATTGAGCTTTTGGAGTTCTTCGTAAATTTAGATATTGTCACCTGTCAGAGGGATCACAGGCCATGATTATCTCCCATTTTGTAGGTTGTCTCTTGACTGTTTTGACTATCCTTGACTATGCAGAAACTTTTTAGTTTAATGGCATCCCACTCATTGACTTTTTACTGTAATTCTTTTACTTTAGGAGTCTTGTTGAGGAAGTCATTGCCAACTCCAATATACTGAAGTGTTGGTCCTAATTTTTCTTCTAACAGTTGTATGGTATCTAGTTTAATTCTTAATTTCCGGATCCATTTAGACTTGATTTTTGTGCAAGGTGAGAGATAAAGATCTAATTTCAGTTTTCTGCAAGTGGCTGTCCAGTTTATCCAGCACCACTTGTTAAAAAGGCTGTCTCTCAAATGCTCTACATCATTAGCTATAAGAGAAATGCAAATCAAAACTTCAATGAGGGGCTGGAGCGGTGGCTCAGCGGTTTCGGCGCTTGCCTGTCAAGCACGAGGACCCGGGTTCAAACCCCAGCACCATGTACACAACTAAGTGTTGGAGCAACCAAGGCCATGTGAAAAACTAAATAAAGTTGTTTCTCTTTAAAAAAAAAAAAAAAAACTTCAATGAGATACCACCTCACTCCTGTTAGAGTGGCAAAAATGAAAAATACAAACGACAACAGATGCTGGAGGGGCTGTGGGAAAAGAGGAACACTACTACGCTGCTGGTGGGACTGCAAACTGGTTCAGCCACTATGGAAAGCTGTATGGAGAATCCTCAAAAAATTAAGGATGGAACCACCTTACGACCCAGCTATCCCACTCCTGGGAATTTTCCCAAAAGATTTAGAATCAGCGTATTATAGCGATGTGGCTTCATCAATGTTTATAGCAGCTCAATTTACTATAGCTACATTATGGAACCAACCCAGATGCCCCTCACTTGATGAGTGGATACAAAAACTTTGGTTCATATATACTATGGAATACTACTCGGCCATCAGAGAAGACGATATTATAGCTTTCGAAGTCAAATGGATGGAGATGGACAGAATTATGCTTAGTGAAGTCTCCCAAGCTCAGAGACTTAAGGGCCGAATGGTTTCTCTCATC
>PVKS010047433.1:0-12826 GCA_004027875.1 Aplodontia rufa | reverse complement strand
AAATCTTGAACTCCCTCTGTTCTTTATTCGCATAATTGTGGAATAAACACTCTTCCAAACATGCATCCAGCTATTGGACCCATTGGGAAACACACACCTACATCGTGATCTATTTCTACTCCTGATGAAGGGTTGCTCATCTTAAGGACAAATCTTCCCTTGACACTCTTCTGCCCCTCATCCGTTGTCATCTGTCCACATAGTGTGTTCACCCACTTACCTGTGGTCCGAGGACCAAGCCACAACTCTTGATTTCTGAACTTTCTCTTCTCTCTTGTCCCACCTTTCCCATCTCAGTCTTTCCAAGCATGATTACCTACCTCCATGAAGAAAACAAAAGGTTGATGCATGTGTAGTTACTTTGTTTCACCCTGACACCACCAGCAGGTGCCACAGCTGCAACTTCCAGTGGCCCCACAAATCCCATCTCTTCTCTCCATCATCTCTTACTCTCCATTTCAAACACTCACCTCACTCGTGTGCAATAGCACTGTCCCTAAGATTGCCTGGCTTGCACCCAGTGGACATTTACTCCTCAAGGATTTGCAAGCAGGGAATTCCAACATCACAGGTCATGGCCAGACATGGGTGCCTGGTGAATATCTGTGAATTTTCTGTTTTTGAAAATGCATGCTGCATGAGTATACTCAAAGTGTAAGGAAAAAGTTCGTATGCCCTCAGTTTTCTTCTGGAAGGGTTGTGGTCGATCCGTGAGGGACATTCATTCATGAAATAACTCCGTTTTAAAGGTTCCTCCTGTTAATGCCATTACCTTGGCAATTAAGTCTTCACCATTTGAAAGACACTGGACAAATAGTGAGATTCTCAGAACCTATACCTTCACAGACACCAGGCCTCCATGACAGCATTTCCCCTGAGATATCTCCAGAGCCTTTGGCCAAGCTCCATGGCCAAGGAGCAGAGTTGGCTTGTGGAAAACACACCTCCAGCTACACCTCCGTAGCTTGGGTCCCAGCATCAAAATTAACAAATATAATAAATACACATTAAAGCCAAATGAGCAATTATTTTCCATCTTCCAATGAAGGATGAATAAGAACTAAGACAAATGATTATTAAAAATGGTGAATATTCCACGTGTATGCACATAGGAAAATCCTCTGTTTTGCCACAACCAAAAGGTTGCTGAAGTCATTCAAATGGAAAGAGACAGAAAATAAAAACAACCACTTAGCAGATTTGGTATTTTACGGATATCCCACATTTTTCAGGCAAACTCTTTGGATTCAGAGGCCTTGAGACTTAATACATATTGCACACAGGATACCGCATATCGTTACCAAAATGTCATATTGCAAACCGTGCTGACATATAGTAGTGGAGGGACCTCTGGTTATGGGTCAAAATGGATAGAATGAACAAGAAATAGTTAATGTTACAAAAATTTTTAGGGCCACATTTTGATCGTTCAGCTCAAGGAATCCATAGCTGTGTAGAAGCACACGCGTGTGCGCGTTTCCCCACACACTCACACACATTAAATCTAAGATTAAATCGTTATCTATTTTTAAGTAAGAAAATGTAAAATGTCAAAATCACCATGAATTAGAAAGAGAGTTGAATACAGTAACACACCTACCAATAGGAGAATATGGGTTCTGGTAAAATGTAAGGAGCATTACATGCTCTCCATATTGATAATGCAATTCAAGCCTTCAACACACTTCTTGAAAACAAAGCTCAGGTGCCCAGGACACCGGTCACTTTACGCTTCCCACAAAATACTTCCACCAACCTGTGATGGCCTTGCCAACACCCCCGCACACTCCTCCACTCAGAGAAGCCCATCCCTACCTGGATCCCAAGGGAAGTTACCAAGCACAAACTAAGACTCCCAGAAACATCATGCTACCCCTCAGTCTCTACCTCCTGCACCAACAAAGAGTGCCTCTCCTTCCCTTCTTGAGGCTACCCATAATGCCTCTGAACTCAGCACCTCTCCTTGCCTCCTCTGCCCTCTCCTAGCTTCACACTCATGCCCTCCCTCTACCTCTGGGCACACTGCAGATCTCCCTACCTGATGCTGGGACCAGCCTTGCAAGACGGCAGCCCAGGATACTGGCGCACACAAGTCCACTCCCAAACTAGGTTAACGCAGGCATGCTTCAGAAGGCCAAAAACATCCAGTGGCCACAAATAAGGCAAGGAGTCAGGAACAGCAGTGCAGCACACCAGTCCAGGTTTGGGCTGCCTCCTCCTCTATACATCCCAACCTTGCATGGAAGGCTGCTGTGTGAACTGTCCAGAGCCATTTCTGCCTCCTTGCAGGTACATCTTGCAAAATCATGCAATAAGTCTCTGCTACAGTAGCCCCTGAACCAACAACCACTGCCTGACCTTGTGTCCTCAATGCTCAATCCATCCATCCCACACCCAGCAACTGTTCCTAGACCCCGAAGGCCTCCCTTGTCCAGGAAGCACATGCCCTCCCCCATCACTTGCCCACACTCTAGCTTTCCTATCTTCAGCCTAGGCTCTACAAGATCCTGTAGATCTGCCATTGGATGCCAGTTAGGTCAAACTCACCAACTGCAAGCCTGGTAGGGCCAGCCACAAGCAAGTGGGACTGCAACCCTCACAGGGCCAGAACTGGGAACATTGGAAAACTCACCAGTGCAGTAACAAGAAAGAGGATCCCTGTGTGCCCTCCCCTGCTGCTTACAGTGTCAACATTCTCTTCTTTAGATTTCCCGGGACACGGAGGAGAGCAGAAGCATGTCCTCTTCCATGCCTCTGTGTATTCTTCTGAAGCCCCCTGGAAGAAATTCCTTGCCTTTCAAAAAGTGCTTGTTCCATGTGCCCTGACTTGAGGGCCTAGGGCCTACTGGACATTTGAGAGTGTGGCCATGGGAGGGGCCATGGCGGCTTGGGCCACGGGGGTGGCCTGTGATAGGCATGTGTTCCCCTCCCCTGTCACAATTGAAAAAGGAGAAATCAGAACATCAATGCACACCCCCTTGATTGCACTCAGCATTCACTGGGTCATACACGCTACAGCGCTCAGAGATGCTCACAGTGACTTTTCGAATATTCGCCCCTCAGGGTTCTTTGCAGGGCACAAATGCTGTGCAGGCATCGGAGATTTTCAGGCTAAGCAGAAAAGCCAGGCTGCAAAGCAGATTCAGGGAAGATGGAAGAAATGGGGAAAACGTACGAAAGTGGTGCTTGGAGCTCAGACAGGGAGCCAAGAATCCCAGAAGCATTGGGGCTTGGACAGCAATGACAGGTGCACTGAGCAAGGCTGCGCCTAAAGAAGTGTTGAAGTTCACAACCAACTAAGAGGAAAGAAATTCAATCTGATGAGAGAGATGGAGTCCATACTGGGTCCATACATTGGACGTTGGTTCAAATGAGCACTGAGGGCACCTGTTCTGTATGGAAAGGGAAGCAGTGCGTGGTGGCCACGTTCTGTGATTTTTGCAGCATTTTGCTGCAGACTTGACCCAGAGAGACCAGGCCAAACTCAGAAGACTGTGGTGATTGCCTTTCGTCATTTCCTGAAAAAAAATCTTGAACTCCCTCTGTTCATTACTCACATAATTGTGGAGTAAACACTCTTCCAAACATGCATCCAGCTATTGGACCCATTGGGAAACACACACCTACATCGTGATCTATTTCTACTCCTGTTGAAATGTTGCTCATCTTAACGGCAAATCTTCTCTTGACACTCTTCTGCCCCACATCCATTGTCGTCTGTCCAGGTAGTGTGTTCACCCACGTACCTGTGGTCCCAGGAGCAAGCCACAGCTCTTAATTTCTAATCTTTCTCTTCTCTCTTGTCCCACCTCTCCCATCTCAGTCTTTCATGCATGATCACATACCTCCATGAAGAAAACAAAAGGTTGATGCATGTGTAGTTACTTTGTTTCACCCTGACACCACCAGCAGGTGCCACAGCTGCATTTCCCAGTGGCTCCACAAATTCCATCTCTTCTCTCCATCATCTCTTACTCTCCACTTCAAACACTCACCTCACTCGCGTGCAATAGCACTGTCCCTTAGATTGCCTGGCTTGCACCCAGTGGACATTTACTCCTCAGGGATTTGCAAGCAGGGAATTCCAACATCAGATCATCGCCAGACATGGGTGCCTGGTGAATATTTGTGGACTTTCTGTATTTGAACATGCATGCTGCTTGAGTATACTCACAGTGTAAGGAAAAACTTCGTATGCCCTCAGTTTTCTTCTGGAAGGGTTGTGGTTGATCCGTGAGGGACATTCAGTCATGAAATAACTCCATTTCAAAGGTTCCTCCTGCTAATGCATTACCTTGGCAATTAAGTCTTCACGATTTAAAGGACCCGGGAAAAATGGTGAGATTCTCAGAACCTAAACCTTCGCAGACAACAGGCCTCCCTGCCTGTATCTCCTCCGAGATATCTGTAGAGCCTTTGGACAAGCTCCATGTCCAAGGAACAGATTTGACTTGCTGAAAACACACCTCCAGCTACACCTCCCTAGCTTGGGTCCAAGCATCAAAATTAACAAGTGTAAGAAATGCACAGGAAAGTCAAATGAGCAATTGTGTTCCATCTTTCAATGAAGGATGAGTAAGAACTAAGACAAATGATCATTACAGTTGGTGAATATTCCACGTATATGCATATAGGAAAATCCTCTGTTTTGCCACAACCAAAAGTTTGCTGAAGTCACTCAAATGGAAACAGACAGAAAAAAGAGACAACCACT
This sequence comes from Aplodontia rufa, assembly GCA_004027875.1. Taxonomy (NCBI): domain Eukaryota; kingdom Metazoa; phylum Chordata; class Mammalia; order Rodentia; family Aplodontiidae; genus Aplodontia; species Aplodontia rufa. The sequence continues at coordinate 8,112 of PVKS010047433.1, read as the reverse complement.
TAGCAGACTCGGTTTTTTACGGATCTCCCACATTTTTAAGGTACACTCAACAGACTAAGATGTATTGAGCCTGAATACATATTGCACAGAGGACACCGCATATCGACACCAAAATGTCATTTTGCACACCGTGCCAACATATAGCAGTGGAGGGACATCTGAGTATGGGTCAAATTGGAAAGAATGAACAAGAAAAAGGTAGTGTTACAAAAAGTCTTTAGGGCCACATTTTGATTGTTCACTTCAAAGAATCCTTAGCTGTGTAAAAGTACAAGCTTAGGCGTGTTTCCCCACACACTCACACACACTACATCTAAGATTAAACCGTTACCTATCTTTAAAGTAAGAAAAGGCAAAATGTCAAAATCATCATGAATTAGTTGAATACAGTCACACACCTACCAATAGGAGGATATGGGTTTTGGTAAAATGTAAGGAGCAGTACATCCTCTCCATATTAATAATGAAATTCAAGCCATCAACACACTTCTTGAAAACAAAGCTCAGGTGCCCTGGACACCGGTCCCTTTACACTTCCCACAGAATACTTCTTCGTATTCCGGTTACGCAGAAGAGGAAGGCTGTAAGGTGGATTCAGGGAAGATGGAAGAAATGGGGGCAAACTTATGAAAGTGGTACTTGGAGTTCAGAGGGGGAGCCAAGAATCTCAGAAGCATTGGGGCCTGAACAGCAATGACAGGTGCACTGAGTAAGGCTGTGCCTAAGGCAGTGTTGAAGTTCATAGCCAACTTAGAGAATGGAATTTCAATCTGATGAGAGACATGGATTCCATACTGGGTCCATAAATTGGAGGTTAGTGCAGATGAGCACTGAGGGCACCTGCTATATACAGAAAGGGAAGCAGTGCGGAATGACCCAGGTCTGTGATTTTTGAAGCAGTTTGCAGTAGACTTGACCCAGAGAGACCAGGCCAAATTGAGAAGATTATGGTGCTTGCACTACATCATTTCCTGAAAAAAAATCTTGAACTCCCTCTTTTCATTTTTAGCATAATTATGGAATAAAAATTCCCCCAAACATGCATTCAGCTACTGGACCCTTTCGGAAACACACACCTGCATCACGATCTCTATCTACTCCTGTTGAAGGTTGGCTTATCCTAATGACAAATCTTCTGTTGACACTCTTCTGAACCACATCCATAGTCTTCTGTCCACGTAGTGTGTTCACCCACGTACCTGTGGTCCCAGGACCAAGCCACAACTCTTGATTTCTGAACGTTCTCTTCTCTCTTGTCCCACCTTTCCGATCTCAGTCTTTCCATGCATGATCACATACCTCCATGAAGAAAACAAAAGGTTGATGCATGTGTAGTTACTTTGTTTCACCCTGACACCACCAGCAGGTGCCACAGCTGCATCTTCCAGTGGCCCCACAAATCCCATCTCTTCTCTCCATCATCTCTTACTCTCCATTTCAAACACTCACCTCACTCGCGTGCAATAGCACTGTCCCTTAGATTGCCTGGCTTGCACCCAGTGGACATTTACTCCTCAGGGATTTGCAAGCAGGGAATTCCAACATCAGATCATCGCCAGACATGGGTGCCTGGTGAATATTTGTGGGCTTTCTGTATTTGAACATGCATGCTGCTTGAGTATACTCACAGTGTAAGGAAAAACTTCGTATGCCCTCAATTTTCTTCTGGAAGGGTTGTGGTCGATCCGTGAGGGACATTCATTCATGAAATAACTCCATTTCAAAGGTTCCTCCTGCAAATGCATTACCTTGGCAATTAAGTCTTCACGATTTAAAGGACCCTGGACAAATGGTGAGATTCTCAGAACCTAAACCTTCGCAGACACCAGGCCTCCCTGCCTGTATCTCCTCCGAGATATCTGTAGAGCCTTTGAACAAGCTCCATGTCCAAGGAACAGATTTGACTTGCTGAAAACACACCTCCAGCTACACCTCCCTAGCTTGGGTCCAAGCATCAAAATTAACAAGTGTAAGAATTGCACAGGAAAGTCAAATGAGCAATTGTGCTCTATCTTTCAATGAAGGATGAGTAAGAACTGAGACAAATGATCATTACAGTTGGTGAATATTCCACGTATATGCATATAGGAAAATCCTCTGTTTTGCCACAACCAAAAGTTGGCTGAAGTCACTCAAATGGAAACAGACAGAAAAAAAAAAACATAACCACTTAACAGACTTGGTTTTTTACGGATCTCCTACATTTTTAAGGCACACTCAACAGACTAAGATGCATTGAGCCTGAATACATATTGCACAGAGGACACCGCATATCGACACCAAAATGTCATTTTGCACACCGTGCCGACATATAGCAGTGGAGGGACATCTGAGTATGGGTCAAATTGGAAAGAATGAACAAGAAAAAGGTAGTGTTACAAAAAGTCTTTAGGGCCACATTTTGATTGTTCACTTCAAAGAATCCTTAGCTGTGTAAAAGTACAAGCTTATGCGTGTTTCCCCACACACTCACACACACTACATCTAAGATTAAACCGTTACCTATCTTTAAAGTAAGAAAAGGCAAAATGTCAAAATCATCATGAATTAGTTGAATACAGTCACACACCTACCAATAGGAGGATATGGGTTTTGGTAAAATGTAAGGAGCAGTACATGATCTCCAAATTAATAATGAAATTCAAGCCAGCAACACACTTCTTGAAAACAAAGCTCAGGTGCCCTGGACACCGGTCCCTTTACACTTCCCACAGAATACTTCTTCGTATTCCGGTAATGCAGAAGAAGCAGGCTGTAAGGCAGATTCAGAGAAGATGGAAGAAATGGGGGCAAACTTACGAAAGTGGTACTTGAAGTTCAGAGGGGGAGCCAAGAATCTCAGAAGCATTGGGACCTGAACAGCAATGACAGGTGCACTGAGTAAGGCTGTGCCTAAGGCAGTGTTGAAGTTCACAGCCAACTTAGAGAATGGAATTTCAATCTGATGAGAGACATGGATTCCATACTGGGTCCATAAATTGGAGGTTAGTGCAGATGAGCACTGAGGGCACCTGCTATATACAGAAAGGGAAGCAGTGCGGAATGACCCAGGTCTGTGATTTTTGAAGCAGTCTGCAGTAGACTTGACCCAGAGAGACCATTCCAAATTGAGAAGATTGTGGTGCTTGCACTACATCATTTCCTGAAAAAAAATCTTGAACTCCCTCTTTTCATTTTTAGCATAATTATGGAATAAAAATTCCTCCAAACATGCATTCAGCTACTGGACCCTTTCGGAAACACACACCTGCATCAAGATCTCTATCTACTCCTGTTGAAGGTTTGCTTAATCTAATGACAAATCTTCTGTTGACACTCTTCTGCCCCACATCCATAGTCTTCTGTCCAGGTAGTGTGTTCACCCACGTACCTGTGGTCCCAGGAGCAAGCCACAACTCTTGATTTCTGAACTTTCTCTTCTCTTTTGACCCACCTTCCGATCTCAGTCTTTCCATGCATGATCACATACCACCATGAACAAAACAAAAGGGTGATGCATGTGCAGTTACTTTGTTTAACCCTGACACCACCAGCAGGTGCCACAGCTGCATCTTCCAGTGGCCCCACAAATCCCATCTCTTCTCTCCATCATCTCTTACTCTCCATTTCAAACACTCACCTCACTCGCGTGCAATAGCACTGTCCCTTAGATTGCCTGGCTTGCACCCAGTGGACATTTACTCCTCAAGGATTTGCAAGCAGGGAATTCCAACATCAGATCATGGCCAGACATGGGTGCCTGGTGAATATCTGTGAGCTTTCTGTTATTGAATATTCATGCTGCATGAGTATACTCAAAGTGTAAGGAAAAACTTCGTATGCCCTCAGTTTTCTTCTGGAAGGGTTGTGGTCGATCTGTGAGGAACATTCATTCATGAAATAACTCCATTTCAAAGGTTCCTCCTGTTAATGCCATTACCTTTGCAATTAAGCCTCCACCATTTGAAAGACCCTGGACAAATGGTGAGATTCTCAGAACCTAAACCTTCGCAGACACCAGGCTTACCTGCCAGCATTTCCCTCGAGATATCTTCAGAACCTTTGGCCAAGCTCCATGGCCAAGGAGCAGAGTTGGCTTGTGGACAACACACCTCCAGCTATACCTCCGTAGCTTGGATCCCAGCATCAAAATTAACAAATATAATACATACACATTAAAGCCAAATGAGCAATTGTTTTCCATCTTCCAATGAAGGATGAGTAAGAACTAAGACAAATGACCATTAAAAATAGTGAATATTCCACGTGTATGCACATAGGAAAATCCTCTGTTTTGCCACAACCAAAAGTTGGCTGAAGTCACTCAAATGGAAAGAGACAGAAAATAAAAACAATCACTTAGCAGACTCGGTATTTTATGGATATCCGACATTTTTCAGGCAGATTCTTGGATTCAGAGGCCTTGAGCCTTAATACATATTGCACACAGGATACCGCATATCATTACCAAAATGTCATGTTGCAAACCGTGCCGACATATAGTAGTGGAGGGACCTCTGGTTATGGGTCAAAATGGAAAGAATGAACAAGAAATAGTTAGTGTTACAAAAATTTTTAGGGCCACATTTTGATCGTTCAGCTCAAGGAATCCATAGCTGTGTAGAAGCACACGCGTGTGCGTGTTTCCCCACATACTCACACACAGTAAATCTAAGATTAAATCGTTAACTATATTTTAAGGAAGAAAATGTAAAATGTCAAAATCACCATGATTTAGACACAGAGTTGAACACAGTCACACAACTACCAATAGGAGGATATGGGTTTTGGTAAAAGTTAAGGAGCAGTACATGCTCTCCATATTGATAATGCAATTCCAGCCTTCAACACACTTCTTGAAAACAAAGCTCAGGTTCCCTGGACACCGGTCTCTTTACGCTTCCAACAAAATACTTCCACCAACCTGCGATGGCCTGGCCAACACCCCCGCACACTCATCAACTCAGAGACACGCATCCCTACCTGGATCCCAAGGGAAGGTACCAAGCACAAACTAAGACTCCCAGAAACATCATGCTACCCCTCAGTCTCTACCTCCTGCACCAACAAAGAGTGCCTCTCCTTCCCTTCTTGAGGCTACCCATATGGCCTCTGAACTCAGCACCTCTCCTGGCCTCCTCTTCCCTCTCCTAGCTTCACACACATGCCCTCCCTCTACCTCTGGGCACACTGCAGATCTCCCTACCTGATGCTGTGACCAGCCTTGCAAGACGACAGCCCAGGATACTGGCGCACACAAGTCCAGGCTCAAACCAGGTCAACGCAGGCATGCTTCAGGAGGTCAAAAACATCCAATGGCCACAAATAAGGCAAGGAGTCAGGGACAGCAGTGCAGCACACCAGTCCAGGTTTGGGCTGCCTCTTCCTCTATACATCCCAACCTTGCATGGAAGGCTGCTGTGTGAACAGTCCAGAGCCATTGCTGCCTCCTTGCAGGTACACCTTGCAAAATCATGCAACAAGCCTCAGCTGCAGTAGCCCCTGCACCAACATCCACTGCCTGACCTTGTGTCCTTAATGCTCAATCCATCCATCCCACACCCAGCAACTGTTCCTAGTCCCCGAAGGCCTCCCTTGTCCAGGAAGCACATGCCCTCCCCCATCCCTTGCGCACACTCTAGCTTTCCTATATTCAGCCTAGGCTCTACAAGATCCTGTAGATCTGCCATTGGATGCCAGTGAGGTCAAACTCACCAACTGCAAGCGTGGTAGGGACAGACACATGCAAGTGGGACTGCCACCCTCGCAGGGCCATTGCTGGGAACATTGGAAAACTCACCAGTGCAGTAACAAGAAAGAGGATCCCTGTGTGCCCTCCCCTGCTGCTTCCAGTGTCAACATTTTCTTCTTCAGTTTTCCCAGGACACGGAGGAGAGCAGAAGCATGTTCTCTTCCATGCCTTTGTGTATTCTTCTGAAGCCTCCTGGAAGAAATCCTCGGCTTTCAAAAAGTGCTTGTTCCATGTGCCCTGACTTGAGGGCCTAGGGCCTACTGGACATTTGAGAGTGTGGCCATGGGAGGGGCCATGGTGGCTTGGGGCAAGGGGTTGGGCCTGTGACAGGCATAGTTTCCACTGCCCTGTCACAATGGAAACAGGAGAAATCAGAACATCAATGCACACCCCCTTGATTGCACTCAGCATTCACTGGGTCATACACGCTACAGCGCTCAGAGATGCTCACAGTGACTTTTCGGATATTCGCCCCTCAGGGTTCTTTGCAGGGCACAAATGCTGTGCAGGCATCGGAGATTTTCAGGCTATGCAGAAGAGCCAGGCTGTAAGGCAGATTGAGGGAAGATGTAAGAAATGGGGGCAAACTTACGAAAGTGGTGCTTGGAGCTCAGACAGGGAGCCATGAATCCCAGAAGCATTGGGGCTTGGACAGAAATGACAGGTGCACTGAGCAAGGCTCGCCTAAAGAAGTGTTGAAGTTCACAGCCAACTTAGAGGAAAGAAATTCAATCTGATGAGAGAGATGGAGTCCATACTGGCTCCATACATTGGACGTGAGTGCAGATGAGCACTGAGGGCGACTGCTCTGTATGGTAAGGGAAGAAGTGCATGGTGGCCACGTTCTGTGATTTGCAGCATTTTGCTGCAGACTTGACCCAGAGAGACCAGGGCAAACTCAGAAGACTGTGGTGATTGCCTTACATCATTTCCTTAAAAAAAAATCTTGAACTCCCTCTGTTTATTATTCGCATAATTGTGGAGTAAACACTCTTTCAAACATGCATCCAGCTATTGGATCCATTGGGAAACAAACACGTACATCGTGTTCTATTTCTACTCCTGGTGAAGGGTTGCTCATCTTAAGGACAAATCTTCTCTTGACACTCTTCTGCCCCACATCCGTTGTCATCTGTCCACGTAGTGTGTTCACCCACGTACCTGTTTTCCCAGGAGCAAGCCACAACTCTTGATTTCTGAACTTTCTCTTCTCTCTTGTCCCATCTTTCCCATTTCAGTCTTTCCATGCATGATCACAACCTCCATGAAGAAAACAAAAGGTTGATGCATGTGTAGTTACTTGATTTCACCCTGACACCACCAGCAGGTGCCACAGCTGCAACTTCCAGTAGCCCCACAAATCCCATCTCTTCTCTCCATCATCTCTTACTCTCCACTTCAAACACTCACCTCACTCATGTGCAATAGCACTGTCCCTTACATTGTGTGGCTTGCATCCAGTGAACATTTCCTCCTCAGGGATTTGCAAGCAGGGAATTCCAACATCAGATCATGGCCAGACATGGGTGCCTGGTGAATATCTGTGAGGTTTCTGTATTTGAACATTCATGCTGCTTGAGTATACTCAAAGTGTAAGGAACAACTTTGTATGCCCTCAGTTTTCTTCTGGAAGGGTTGTGGTCGATCCGTGAGGGACATTCAGTCATGAAAAAGCTCCGTTTCAAAGGTTCCTCCTGTTAATGCCATTACCTTGGTAATTAAGTCTTCATGATATAAAAGACCTGGGACAAATGGTGAGATTCTCAGAACCTAAACCTTCGCAGACACCAGGCCTCCCTGCCTGGATTTCCTCCGAGATATCTGCAGAGCCCTTGGCCAAGCTCCATAGCCAAGGAGCAGAGTTGGCGTGTTTAAAACACTCCTCTAGCTACACCTCCCTAGCTTGGGTCCCAGCATCAAAATTAACCAATATAATAAATACACAGGAATGCCAAATGAGCAATTATTTTCCATCTTCCAATGAAGGATGAGTAAGAACTAAGAGAAATGATCATTAAAATGGTGACTATTCCACGTGTATGCATATAGGAAAATCCTCTGTTTTGCCACAGCCAAAAGTTTGCTGAAGTCACTCAAATGGAAAGAGACAGAAAATAAAAACAACCACTTAGCAGACTCGGTATTTTACGGATCTCCCACATTTTTCAGGCAAATTCTTCGGATTCAGAGGCCTTGAGCCTTAATACATATTGCACACAGGATACCGCATATCGTTACCAAAATGTCATGTTGCAAACCGTGCCGACATATAGTAGTGGAGGGACCTCTGGTTATGGGTCAAAATGGAAAGAATGAACAAGAAATAGTTAGTGTTACAAAAATTTTTAGGGCCACATTTTGATCGTTCAGCTCAAGGAATC
>PVKS010047432.1:0-12826 GCA_004027875.1 Aplodontia rufa | reverse complement strand
GGAAAATCTAGAAATAATAGGCAAATTTTTACACACACGTGGCCCACAAAATTATACCAAGAAGATACAGAAAACCTTAGCAGAGCAATAATAAACAATGACAGTGATGCATCAGTAAAAATTTTTCCAAAAAAGAAAAGTTCAGGACCAGGTGGATTCCCTGCTGAATTCTACCAGAAGATCTAAAACCAATCCTGAAGTTATTCCATGAATTTGGGGAGTGGGTGGTAGGGAGAGTGCACTCACAAATTCATTATTTCATTCTATGTAGCCTATATACCTTTGATACCAAAACCAGATAAGGACAAATCATGGGAAGAAAATTACAGAACAATATCCTTGATGAACATAGATGCAAAAATTCTTAATATTAGTAATTCATATTAAAAATATATTATAAAGTGTACATCAAGTACATTAAGAAATGTGCACATTGTGATTGAGTTGATTTCAATCTAGAGATGCAAGGATGTTTCAAGATATGCAAATCAATAAGCACAATTTGTCAAATAAATAGAATTGTGGACAAAAACCATATAATCATCTCTATAGATGCAGAAAAAACCTTCAACAAAATTTTGTACCCGTTCATGTTAAAATCACTGAAGAAATCAGGGATAGAAGGGATTTACCTTAAACATCATTATGACTATCGCAAACCCAAAATCAACATCACACTGATTGGGAAAAAACTGAATTTTCTCAGAAATCAGAAACTAAACATTGATGTCTACTCCCATCTCTCTTATTCAATGTAATATTTGAAATTTTAGGCATATAAATTAGGTAACAGAAGGAAATAAAAGGGAAGAAGCCAAATAGGAAGGGAAGAAGTCAAATTATTGTGGTTTATAGATGTTGTGATCCTGTATTTAGAAAACAAAAAAAAACTTCACCAGAAGAATTCTAGAGCTTATAAACAAATTTAGCAAAGTAGTGAGATATAGAATCAACATATATAAATCAATAGCTTTTATATACACCAATAATGAATACCATGAAAAAAGAAATCAGGGAAATAGTTACATTCACAATAGCCTCAAAAAAAGAAATAAAATACCTAGGAATAAACTTAATCAAGGATGTGAAGAACCTGTACAATGAAATTTATAGAATACTGAAGAAAGCAATGAAAGAAGACACCAGAGGATGGCAAGACCTCCCACATTCTTGGATAAGAAAAGTTAATATCTCTAAATCAGCTATGTTGCCAAAGGGATATGCAGATTCAATGTGATCCCCATCAAGTTATGAATGATATTCTTTGCAGAACTAGAAAAAATAATCCTAAAATTCATATGAAAGAATTTAAAAAACAAGAATAATCAAAGCAATTCTGAGCAATACAACATTGCTGGAGGCAGCACAATTCCCAACTTCAACTTATACTACAGAGTTATATAACAAAAGCTAAATGGTGGTGGCATAAAAACAGAAGTGTAGATCAATGAAACAGAACAGAAGACAGAGTCAAACCCGTACAGATATAGTCATCTGATACTTGACAAGGTGCCCAACACATACATTGGACGAAAGACAGCCTTTTTAACAAATGGTACTTGGATAACTGAATATCCATACACAGAAGAATGAAACTAGATTCCTATCTTTCATCTTCATAAAAGTCAACTCAAAGTTGACCAAAGACCTAGGAATTAGACCAGATATTCTGACACTGCTAGAACAAAATATAGGATCCATACTCCAACATAGAGGTGTCATCAACATCTAGAATAAGGCTCCTAAATCAGGAAATAAAGCCAAGAATTAATAAATGGGATGGCATCAAATTATGAATCTACACAGAAAAAGAAACAAGAGCATGAAGAGAGAGCCTACAGAATGGGAGAAAACCTTTTCCAATTACTCTTCTGATAGTACATTAATATCCAGAATACTTAAAGAACTTCAAAAAATGAACACCAAAAATATCCAGTCAACAAATGGGCAAATGATCTAAACAGACATTTCTCAACAGAAGAAGCACACATTATCAACAAATATGTGGAAAAAAATTGTTCAACACCTTTAGCTATTAGAGACTTGCAAATCAAAACTCCATGAAGATTTCAACTCACTCCAGTTAGAGTGGTAGTAATCCAAAATGCTGATAAGGATACAGGGGGGAAAAAGGTAGTCATATATTGTTGAGAGGATTGCCAATTAATACATCTACTGTGGAAGTCAGTATGGAGTTTCCTCAAAAGACTAGGCATGGAACCACCATATGACCAAGCTATCCCACTCCTCTGTATTTATCCCAAAGAATATTCCATACTCCAGCAATATATGCATACCCATGTTTATAGCAGCACAATTCACAATAACCAAGTTATGAGAATAACTGAGGTCTCTTGTCAACAGAAATGGATAAAGAAAAGGTGGCATATATACACAATGGAATTTTACTCAGTCATAAAGAAGAATGAAATTGTGTTGTTTGCAGGAAATAGATGGAATTGGAAAACATCATGTGAAGTGGGATAAGCCAGATTCAGAAAGTCAAAGGTCGGATGTTTTCTTTCATATGTGATAGCTAGAGAGAAAAAAGAAAAGAAGGAATTTCATGGAAATAGAAGAGAGACAGTAGTGGAGGGGTTCTCGTGGGAGGGAGGAGGGAAGGGAAAAAAGGAGTTGTGCATGGATTAAATATGCCAATTTATGCTATATATGTGCATGAATATATTGCAATGAATCCCACTATTTTGTATAATTATACAAAAATTTTAAAATGTGATGTGTATAAAATTATATTTTATGCATAAATTTATTTATTGAAAAATAAGATTATAATAATGTTTGTTCCTGTGTAGTGCATTTTTTATTTTGATTTACTTTAAATTGAAATTTTCTATTTTTTGAATTTCTCTTGTAACAAAAAATAAATTATTCAGTAATCAGAAATAAATATTTTAAAGGAGACTTTCAGAGAAATAGTGGAGCAAAAACAGCATGTTAGCCTGTGTTGGGGATGACAGTTTATTATTGTAGGCCAGAAAGGAAGAAAGGTCTTTAACTCATTTCTAAAAATAGAAAACAAGAAAATGAATATCACATTATCAGCATCTTGAAAGAGAAGACATATGCAACAATCAGAAAACTATAAATACACCTTATTTTTTTTTTTTGCCAAAGATAACCCCTGATAATTTATTTCATGAGACCACTTTGTCTTTGCATAGGATAAAATCTGAGCCAACCCCACAGCTGTTCATGCTTAGTTAACAAAACTCCCCTGTACATTACAGTACTGGAACAGTGTCACTTTATAATTAATTTCACCAAGCAGGTGTAATAATTAGAACTGTCAAATAAATTTAAAAGCTAAAGTTTGTCCACATCCAGATAGATCAGCTTCTCTTCCCACTGTGTTTAACAAATTCAGGATTATAGAAACATGAGGGCAAGATGAAAATGACCATATGATCTTAAGTGAAGCTCTCTCACACATAGCTCCAAAACAAAGGGAACATAAGATCTGCTGCACATATGTGACTCCCCTTTCAATTTCCGGACCAAACAGGATCTACAGTGTTCTTTTCTCTTTCTCATTCTTCCCCACTCTCTATTACCCCTAGGTGAATCCAACCTTTGGACCAGACATCCAAATTCCTTTTCCAATCTACCCAGACCATTTCTTTGCTGCTATACACTAACTTGTACTTGTCTGCATACAGGGAGATACCAGTTCCTATGTCCTCCAAACTTCCAACTTGAGCAACACCTATCAAATTCTCCAAGTGGTCTTACGTAAGTCTTTATCATCATATCCACAGTAAGAGGAAAACATGCTCTCCTCACAGTAGATTTATATAACTCTGTCTCCAAAATCCTTCAGCTTGTTGTTTTTATATGCATGGGTGGTTGAGAATCCAAGGATTGGTAAATTTAGTTTGAAAAAATTTTTTGATCTGTGGATAAACACCTCAATTATTTTACTATCACGGGCTAAACAAGGATTAGAAGATGGGACAATCATTTTACACCTTTGTCTTCAGTAACTAACTCTCCCCTAAATACATTTCTTATGTTTGGACCTTTCAGGCTTCTTCTGATTGACCCATTCCCAAAGAGTGGTTCTCACAGTCTTCATAGTCCCAACTGTCTTCTAATTCCCAAAGCTTATAAAGTGACAATCTTATAATGTAGAGAGTTGTTTCAGCTTATGCTGGATGAGGAACAGGTGTCCACATTCTCCATTAAAAACAATAGAAACAACCAGTGCCAAGGGAGCCTCCATCTTACCCTAATAATGTAAAGAAGAGCTGGTCAGCACAACTTAGCAGTGTGGAAGATTTCACCCTGCATAGCATGGACCTTATTGAGAGACAGAAAATAGGACTGGTGCTGGTTTTAAACTGACTTTCAGAATGTATTCTTTATGATTGAGCCAACAGCTGGGTTTGAATTATTGGGATTGGTGATATACTATATTGTATTTACTTTTCTTTCCTGTTTCATTTTCTGTTGACCTATGTTTTCATTTTAATTACACTCACCAGTAAAATGTCAGCCAGGAAAGTTGGCTTTGGTCAGTTTCTAATTAGCCTTGGCTAATGCACACTTGGAGAAAGATAATTTAACAACAACAAAGATTTGGGTGATTACTGTGAAAGGCAAATGCATTGTGGGTGGTCAAAGTTTTACAAATGCCAATGACATCATGTGACAGTTAATATCTCATAGAACTGTGGTTCTCTAAAATACTCCTCACTCAACTTTGGACTAGTTATCTATTTCTAACCTGAAGTTTTATGATTCCTTACTTTATAAGTAGATCTATTAAATTCAGAGATGCTATAAATTCACTCATTGAACCTATGAAAATTCCAAGAGGTTATGATTCTGACTTTGAAAGGAAGATATTAAGCTGCAATAAAATTAACAACTTTTTGTACAAAGATATGTGTCCTCTAAAATTCATCTACAATGGCTTCCATTTATTTTGACCTCATATCACCAGATCACTGAGCCAGTAAGAGCTCAATGTCAGGAAGATGAGCTGACCGAGAGGAAGCAAATCACTAACATTGGCATCGACATTGTTGTGCATTGAAACATCATCTCAGCTTGCACCTGGCACATTGGCTTTACTTGCTGACACTGAAGCTGACACATGGTATTATCTATCAAATTCTAAAAGAATAAAGTTCCAACATAGAATGTAATGGAATCAGGGTCAGCTTGTGATTATGAGGACAGTTCTCTGAATTTGCATTGACAGTGAAATGGCAGTTCTTGTATTCATTCAAACTCTGAACTCTAAGAACTTTGAAGTAAACACTAAAATGATTTCTTCACATTCAAAATATCAGTTTCACAGAACTAAATACAAATAATGCCTCAATAGATGTAAGAAGAAAAATAATCATAATTGTAAATATGGCAAAATAATATTTCAATTGTTTTATTAAAAAGTTGTCAATTATGAAAATAATTGGTATAATCATAATAGGAAATTATAACATTTATGTAGTGATGTGCAGTATCAGAAAGTGTTCTGAGTGCTTTATTCATTTATTTTCCTTTATTTCTATATTATAGCCAGTATTTAAGATGGTGAATACTTCCTGGTGCTCATACTCCTGTTCATTATCCTCCCACATTTTACCACTTTTGTTCTAAGTGACCAAAAGCACTCAGACAAAGTGATGATAAGTCATTTCCTTAATTAGATTATTTTAAAAGTTGAGGCTACTATTTTGGGTTCTCCATCTCTGTCTCTCTGCCTTTATTCTGTTCCTATGTCCTTCTCATCAATCATTCTGGTATGCAAGTTGCAATGTGTGCAGATACTCATGGAAAGATCCACAATGAAAAGAACAAAGAGTCAAGGAGTCGAGAGCAAAAGAGACTGAAGGGTCGCAACAGTCCTGGGAGCTATGTTGGACCTTGGTTCTCCAGCCTCAGTTGAGCCATGACATGATTGCAGCCCAGGCTGACGATTTACTTCATAAACAAACCTGAGGCAGATGACCCAGCTAAGCCAGGCTTGGATCTCTAACCCTTGGCAATTGTGTGAGGTAATGTTTTCGTATTGAAGCTGCTAAATTTTGGAGTGATTTATTAAATAAAAGTGATAGGCAATACATCCACAACTGTCAAAGTAGCTCTTAAATCTTCAGTATCACTTGCTGAAAGGAGTTTTCTTTTCCCATTGTTTTGGCACCTTTAATGTTTATCAGTTTTGAATATATGTCAGTTTCTAGATTTTGAGTCCTTCTTTAGTTGAATTGATTTACCTTGGCCATTCTGGATTACTTTATCTTTTCTCAAGACTTAAGTATGGTGGGGTAAGTTCACTTGGCTTCTTTACAATGTTGTGTTTTTTTTGTTTTTTTGTTTTTGTTTTTTTTTTGTGGGAGGGAGGGTATGAATTGCCAGTAAAATGATTAATATTTTGGTAAAATTTTGTAATACCTTGTCAATTTTGTACAAAAGAGTCTGCTAGAATTTTGATTGTGTAACATCAAATCAATAGATCAATTTGTGGAGATCTGACAACTTTAACAATGTTGAGATTCTCTATTTAATTAGATATTCTTTAAATGTTTTTCTCAGCAGTTTTGTGGATTTTAGTGTAGGGGACTTACACTTTTTGTAAGAGTTATTGTTGGATAACTTTTGGTTTTATAACATAGCCACCATTAAGGTACTCAGTCTTCTCTGCTGCTATTTTGTCCTGCACCTTCTACTTCCTCACTACAAGTCATATTATTCAAAGTAAGATTTTTGAAAGTTATAATATTCATACTCATCAAATATTATAAGTGAAATGTATGCTTCTTCAACATTTAACAAGTAAAACTAGAGCCATATTGCACAAGCTTCTCTCTGAAACTCACCCTTTAAACTGTCATCTTTTTTTAGATGGTTTGTAGGTACATTTCTATTGTTTATAATACACTTAATATATGTTCAGCAATTCTGGTTTCTTTAAAATATTGAAACCTTGGGGCTGGAGAGATGGCTCAGTGGTACAGCACTTGCCTGACATTTGCGAGGATCTGAGTTTAAACACTAGCACCCTATAACAACTAAATGTCAGGGAAACAAAAACCAGATGAAAAAATAAATTAAAAACTGGTCTCTCACACTCTCTTCAGAAATAAATAAATATTGAAACCTAATGTTAATGACTATTTACATATTCTTCATGCATAAATTTGAAAACCAATATTCTTTGCTAATCTGGGAATTGGTATTGATTCCTAAATTTGGTGTCACATAATCAATCCTTCTACTAGGTGAAGGCTAAAAGACACAGAAAGAATTTAGGGCAATGCTAGCATTAGGTAAAGGTAAAATGTCCAATAGTTATAAACCAATAACCAAAGTAATGGATGGTGGTTAATTGTGAGTAGTAGAGAATAATGCTGCACAGTCAGAAGAACAGGGTTGCCACTAAGGGCACCCAAGGAAATGAACAGTACAGATAAAAAGGCTAAGTGATCAGGGCTGTAGTGGTAGCTTGGTAGTTACTGTGCTTGTGTGGCATGGGTGAGGATGCAGGTTGAAACCCTTGCGCCATGTACACAATGAACAAGGAAAGCTACAAGATAAATAAAATTGATTCTGTCTTTCTCTCTCTCTCACTGTCCCTCTCTCTTTAGAAAAAAGAAGGTGTAGTGATCAAAGTCCTTGTTTTTCTTTAGCATGTGAAAGTCCTAATGAAGCTCTTTGTGAGCAACCTGAGTGGAAAGTGTTCACATTGCAATCCCATCACCTTTAGATTTTCTTCTTTATGTGAGCACTCGCAAAATGTCCCAGCATGTCTCAAAATAACTACGAACTGGCTCCACCTATAATGCAAATAAATGGTGTGGACTCCAAATATATTGCATTTTCACAAAGAGCCCAAATGCCACAAGCTAGCTAAAGAATACTGCACTCATATGTCAATTTATTTAACCCGCCCAGATTCCTGAGAGTTAGGTATTATAAACTTCATTTTTTAAAAGGGGAAATGAGACCGAAGAGTAATTAATCAAGAGACCTATGTAATTATTGTGCCTATAATTACACCATGCTTTGCTGAGCACTTGAGTGACTGGAGATTTCTGTAAAATCACTCTTGTCATCACTGGAAACACTTGGAACAAGAATGGTGGGATTCTCACAGGAAGCACACTGCCATCTCTGATGGGCAGGCGCCTCACAGGGGATGGGCTGCCACACCTAGACCCACATCTTTATTGCTTGTTTACTCCATTTTTAATTCCATCTCTGCCTTCCTGGTACAATGAGTGTGGGACTTCTAAACACAGAAATGTGGGCGTCCACCTTGCCCCTTCATGCTGTCACAATTTGGGTGCAATTTTGTGGTAGTCTACTTTCCCTTAACAATGAAGAGAATAATGATTTTCTTATATTATAGAAACTTCCATTTTGGATGTTTACTCCAGAAACAGAGGTAAAATATTATAGATGTACACTCAGGTTTTAGGGAGAGAGTCTGAAATACATTGCAGAGAAATATAAAATGTGCTTATTGTTAATAAATTGATGGTCTTAATTGGTTTTACTCTTTGATTTAAAAAGAAGTCAGTTTTTGCCCTTCTTAGCTACTCAGCTTAGCTTTTAATTTCACAATTTATTGCCTTTATTTTTGCTGTTATTGTCATTTGGACTACTCAGTTATCTTCATTATGCTTGGTCAAGAGCTATTTACTTTGGCAAGGAAGTCATTGGTGCAAGCAGCTACCCTGCCTGAATTAGTCAATACATAGTACTTCACTTATTAATCCCAGAATAATATTGGGGAATAGAAGGAGAAGAATTACACTTCAAATCTAGTTGCCAATCAGTGATTATGAACTTAAGCACATGGGAACAATTCAGGCCTCCTCAAACATTTTCAAGGGCAAGTGCATTCTTCATTAGATGATATGGTGACAGGATAGTAATTTGTCATTAAACAGCATTCATTAAACATCTAAACTAAAAGCAAAAAGAAGAAAATGCATTGTAGTTTAAAACTTCAACTTGCTAAAGTTTTAGTTTTCAATTAAATTCACCATGTCATAATCCCTCCCACATCCTACACTTTAGCACAAATGTTACCATATAGAAATTTCAGTTTTGCTTTGATAATTTTAGAAAAATGTACAATTCTTAGAGATTAACACAGTAGAAATAGGTTATTTAGTATTGTATTCTTTCAGTTGAATTACCAAAACAATAATTTCACTATTCAAAGAAAAATCTTACTCCCTCAAAAATGTTTTCTTCTTCTGGTGTGTAAACTCAGTGATAAAGCCACATTCCTTAGTGTCCTTCCACCTAGGTTACAAATTAGGACCACTTTAAAGACTTTTTGCAAGGAATTATCTAACTCAGATTCTCTCTTGAATTTGCACAGAACTTCAAATAAAAAGAAATAAATTAAACAAAAACATTAAAAATTTTTTCTTCTTTGAATGGTGTTTCTAGAAGGTCTGGATAGGGAACGAGAAAACATAGCTATGAAACAGCATCTCTCCAATGATGGAAATGCTCTCGTTTGTGCTTGTAGAGAGTATGGATGTCAACATAAACTTACATTTACTGAGGCTCATCAAATACCATGCATGGTAAGTGCCAGGTGCTGTTGAAGATGCTATAAAGTCAACTGTGAAAGGCAGAAAGTCTCTGGGCTGTGGCATTTTGGCTTTCTAAATCCCTGAAGTATTCACACCAGATCATGTCTGCTATAAATATGCACAGAGAACCTATATAATTTCTCAACTCACCTACGTAGTTTTAGTAGTGCATTCGCCCAAATAAAATTTAGCTGTTGCCAAAATATTGCTGAAAGTTTAAAAACCAGAGGAGGAAAATGGTGATCAGTGGGAGGGCTGCATGTAGAATCTCTCCATGAAGCATTACACCAATGGAGGGAGAAGTGCTTTTCTGTGAAGTAGGTAAACAGCAAAATTTCCATGAAACTCATTAGTATACAAAAGGAAAACTAGAGACTTGGATACGTTAAACGAGAGGAAAACCATTCAGGAGCCAAGCAGCTCCGGCTGCAAGGACCACCACCTGGTGGTTGAACTGCTAGTTTGACACAGAGGAAGGGAAGAATGAGAGAAAGTGCAGAGCGGTGGCTTGGGCAAGCCTTAGCAAGCGAGTGTGAGGAGAGAGTGTGAGAGAGTGTGAGAGTACAAGAGAGTGAAGAGCAGCGGCTTGGTCAAACTGCTGCTGAAAGAAAGTGCACAGCAATTTAATCATGTTGTAGCCATTAATGTTATAGCCATTAATGTTGTAGCCATTAATGTTGTAGCCATTAGAGGTCCCATTTTTGAATAGTACTGGGAGTATCCTAAATTCCAGTTTACTAAGAACAAAGAACAACGAACCATACCACGTTTCATACCACCAGATGAACTGGCGCTTAGCCAACCAGGAGCTGACAAGCCAATACCTAACATTCCAGGAACATACCAAACTATATATGGTAGAAGTCCGAGACAAAGGGTACCATGGATGATAGAAATATATCATATATGTTAGAAGATCAACCAATCATGTATTCTGCTTTG
Source organism: Aplodontia rufa (assembly GCA_004027875.1). Taxonomy (NCBI): domain Eukaryota; kingdom Metazoa; phylum Chordata; class Mammalia; order Rodentia; family Aplodontiidae; genus Aplodontia; species Aplodontia rufa. The sequence goes on along the minus strand of PVKS010047432.1, from coordinate 2,303 downwards.
TTTGAATTTCCCACTTCGCCGTGAAACCCTATAAAAGTAGCGCTGTACTAGGGCTCAGGGTTCTCCCTGGATCCGCTGCATCAGTGATGGTGAGGGAGGGAGCCCAGGCTTGAGTCTACGTTAAACAACCCTTGTGTGTTTGCATCAGATTCAGCTTTGGTGGTCTTTGGGGATTCGAGACTTGGGCATAACATTGGGGGCTCATCCGGGATCCCCGAAGACCCCCAAGGATCCCCGAACCAGAAAGTCGAACACCTGCTGGAGAGCTTTGTTGTCTTTCTTGTGTTTTTCCGTAATTGTTTCTGAACTGTTTTAAGTAGGCCCAGGAAATTGTTGAGTTGGCAGAGGGCCTAAGTGGATGCACTGGTAGGTTGCCAACTGGAGGTCATGGAAGAAGATCCTGACCCACCTGGAGGGGATTGGATTCCCCTGGTATCTCTGAAAGGACGAGGTGGGTCGCTCCCTCAGCACAGCATGAGGCCATCATCCTACTTTCAGTTTTGCCTCCAGTTGACAGGAGGACTTGTATTTGCCGCTGTCTGTGTGTTGATCTTTGTAGTGTCTGTGTCTTGTGGCATTTATTTTTATTGGATGGATGAAATGGGACAGACTCAAATGACTCCTCTCTCTCCTGACAGAACATTTCTGAGACGTTAAAAGTAGGGCTCATGATTTAAGTGTTGAGGTAAAGAAGGGCAAACTTGTAACTTTTTGTTACAAGCAGAATGGCCTGCTTTCAATGTGGGATGGGCAGCCGAGGGAACTTTTGACCTTGCACTAATACAAGAAGTTAAAAATGTCATCTTTTGACCAGGACAATGAGGCCATCCCAATCAGATTCCATACATACTGGTCTGGAAAGATTTGGTCAAAAATCCCCCATCATGGTTAAAACCCTTTTTGTCTTCACAGAAACACACAAAGGAAAAAGTCCTAGCAATTCAGGAACACCCTACTGAACAAAGACGGACTGAGGATAGATCTGCAGGGCCACTCTCTCCTATTCTGCAGGGTGAAACTTCAGAGGAACTAATGTTCCCTCCCCCATCAACCACTTGCACTGCATGGCCCCGAGAACGCTGAGGCTGAACCCCAACAGGCATGGGGGAGATATTGGGGAGCTGCAGGTGTGAGAGGAGGGCCTGCCTTGGGCACCAGGTCAGGGAGAGTACAGAGAGGCTTGGTGGACTCAACCATCCTGCCACTAAGAGCCACAGGACTCCCCTGAAGGGGCAGGGAACCAACCACACCACTACTGGCCCTTCAGCACTAGTGACCCATACAATTGGAGAACCCAGAATGCGAAGTTTTCAGAAAACCCCAAAGATCTAATTAGCCTGCTAGACACGGTCCTCTTTACTCACCAGCCCACCTGGGATGATTGCCAGCAACTCTTACAGGTTCTGTTCACCATTGAGGAACGGGTAAGAATTCAGGTGGAAGCCCGAAAATTAGTCCCGGGAGATAATGGACAGCCAACCGCAAACCCTGATGTTATTAACACCATTTTTCCCCTCTCCTATCTGACCTGGGATTTTAACACCGCTGAAGGTAAGGAGAGGCTCCTGGTTCACCGCCAGACTCTAATGGCAGGTCTCAGGGTGGCTGCTAAAAAGCCCACTAATTTGGCTAAGGTAGGAGATGTTCAGCAGGGTAAGGAGGAAAGCCCGTCCTCTTCTCAGAGAGAATTATGGAAGCCTTTCAACAGTACACCTCCATGGACCCTGAGGCCCCTGAAACTAAGGCTGCAGTTTTAAAGGGCTTCATAAATCAGGCGGCTCCAGAAATAAAAAGGAAGCTGCAGAGAGTAGAAAGATTAGGAGAAAAGAGCCTGCAGGAGCTGATGACAGTAGCGGAAAAAGTTTATAACAATAGAGAAAACACGGAAGAGAGGGAAGCCAGGGCTAGGGTAGAGGACAGAAAGGAAAGAGCTGCAGAAAATGCTAAACAAACTCAGAACATGGCAAGGATACTCCTGGCAGCCATGTCCGGAACCCTGGAAGAAAAGAGGCACCAACTGTGACACCTGGCAAGAGACCAAGATAAGGACCCACGCCCTGAGGGACACCCCAAGTTGATGAAGGACCAATATGCATATTGCAATGAGATGGGCCATTGGGCCAGGGAGTGTCCTAATAAAACCAAAGAAAGGGGGCTTGCCAGGAGAAAAATCCCCGGCACATCTTGCTCACAGAGGCAGAAGAGCACAGTGATTAGGGGAGATGGGGTTTGGATCCCCTCCCCAAACCCCCGGTAACCCTCAAAGTGGAGGAGACTCCAATAGACTGTCTAGTAGACACAGT
>PVKS010047431.1:0-12827 GCA_004027875.1 Aplodontia rufa | reverse complement strand
GGAGGAGGAGGAGGAGGAGGAGGAGGAAAGGGGGGGGGAGGCAAAACAGGAAGCAGCAATGTCTTGCAGAAAAAAACCCCATGCTGAACTGAGACTCGGCTCTCCCCCAGGGTGCCTTCTGGGCAAGGCAGGTCGCACCGAGGCCCGGGTTTTTCTTGTACACCAAGTGTGCTCAGTGCTATGTCCATACCACCCTGCAGAACTGCAGCTGTCAAGGACAGGAGGAGGAGAGGAAAGATGCTAAAGCGCTTCCCATCCCATCGATAACAGAACAGTCGCTTTAATATTCCACTGAAGCAACCCAGACAGCCACATTGTGGAGTTTTTTTCTTTTTGTTTTTCACTGACACCTTCATATCCAGGGCTTAACATGACTGGAGAAAGGATCAACTGATCCCCAAGAATCACAGCCAGCTCGTGAGTGGAGAATATGAGAGTCTGACGGACCTTCAACCAGGGATGCACAGCAGACACAAGGATCATGACAAGCAAATGTAATCCAATGTCCCCGATATCTTATGTGGCATTTCTGAAGCAAAATGAATGCTGCCAGGTGTCAGCCACTTAGAGCTTTATTTCATCAGAGACCAGTAAATATGCCCATTCGCATCCACATGAAATTCAGGTCAACAAGCCTGGCTGCGGCTTCCCTTTGCTTCCTAATTAGATAACCCGCCTCTTTCTGCATCTGCCTCTGAAGAGGCTTCATTTACCTGCATGTAGGAAGCACTGGTATCTTTCAGTACCAATTCTGCCTACCCGGGGTTGGTGCCACCCCTGTAGGCCGTAAGCACAGTGCTGCGATGTCAGGACTGCTGGCGAGGGTCTGTGCTGGCTCAGCCACTGACAAACTGATCCAGGAGAGGGTGAGCGATTGTATCCTAAGAAAGGGGAGAGAGGAAAACATTACACTTTGGAAAAGAGGTTCAAAGATAACAGCAAACCAAGGAAAACAATCGATTTGGAATTCAGAGGTGAAAAAACGGTGGAAATTTTGAGAGGAATAAGAATAAGCCCTCCCAAAGCCAATGGGCCTTGGACTGGTCCCCTGTTTTCTCCAGGAAGTAGGGTCTTGGCTTTGGAGAAAGTGAAAGTGAGCCCCCAACTGTTTCTTAGTTGAGCACATCTGGGTAGCTCTGTCTGCTTGTGAGGCCACCTGCTTCTCACGACCAATCCAGAATCCAGTCAAGCCCAACACTCGGGTCATGACCCTCTTTACCTCAAGACACTGCCTGCTTCCACCTGCCTCTGGAAGAGCAAAGCATCACCATGGTTTAGACACCTGTGAGAACTTACACGCCACCATGTAAAGACAAGACAGTAAAATCAAACATGGTCCAAGAAGAAGCTGTTGATATTTGATTAAATAAGCAAAACAACATATTAAAGAGACACTAAACATAAGTTTAGTGTCTTATTACTTATATTGATTTTAAACACTACTTTATTCTTTTTTTAAGTTGGAAAATATTAACAACAGATTATGAACCAACATACACAATTAACTTTTTTAAGGGAGAGGGAAAGTGACAGAGTGAGAGAGAAAATGAATTTTATTTAATTTTTCATCTGGATTTTGCTGCTCTGACACTTAGTTGTATATGTGGTGCTGGAGCTTGAACTCCGGTCCTCATGCATGCCAGGCAAGTGCTGTAACCACTGAGCCACCGCTACAGCCCCCATGTAATTAATATTGATTGAAGAAAAATATTTGGTTTTAATGTCTGTCCTTAAACTTAACTTTCAGAAACCATAAAGGTTTAAATTGTTTTTCTTTTCTTTTTCTTTCTTTCTTTTTTTTTTCAAGGAAAAAGCCCATAATTTAGATTCATTCTCCTTGAGGGTGGTGGGGTCATGTCTATGCTCAGTCTCCAAATGGCCACTGGTTTCATTTCCAGGGCCACCTGGATCCTGCAGAGTTGATTGGAAACATGATCCATTTATGCTAGAGAAGGAGCTTAACTACCGCTCCTCCTTCAAAGAGTCTTCTTTCATGCCAAGAAATGGCTTCCACAAGCCGGGCCAGTCAGTAGCATCTCTCCAGATGTTACAAACTACTTTTGCACAGCATGATTCTGTAAGGCCAGTCATTCTGAGAGCTAGAGAAAAAAGATTTCATACATTTTGATTTCATGTCTCCTTGAGGTCCTTACAAAACACAAAGGTTAATGTTAGCGTGGGTGCCAACCGCGTGAGCCCACATCCACTAATCTGTAAGCCCTGATGATCTCCCCAGTATGCCTGACCCTCAAGTAACACTCACATGTGCAGGGGTAAACTACCCCAGAAGGAAGGATGGGATTTTCAACCAATGATAAAGCAAGCACCTCACTTTCCCAGAGAACCAGATTCTGCAGCAACAGTGGGCCTCTGAGACAATGGCTGGGCAGCGAATCCGAGTGGGAAGACATGGCTGAAAAAGGAGGGTGTATACCGTACACTGCTCTCGCCTTCCACGTACACAAACACTCCTCGAGTTTGCTAATCAACCTTTACATTAGGTTAACAATTAGAATGAGCAAGAACATTCAGCAGTGACATATTGGTCTCTGATCATTGATTAACATTAACTGAGATGGACCTGACCTTCTCCTTCGACCATGACGCGGCTTTCCAGCTTGCACTTGAAATGTCATACTGTCTACCAGCTTCATGGATTCTGACAAATCAGCTCGATATATGATCCGGGAAAGTCAATGCATACACCAGTAGACTGCTCCGCTCGGAGGCATGCTACCAGAGCCTTCTGTTCCTAAGGTTCTCACGGAAAGGTCCTGTTTGTTTCAACAGAATACGTGACAGAAACAGAGATGCTCTGCTATGACAACCTAAGATTTCTTTCCCCAAGTTAATAAATTCACATGTACTAATAGAATGTGTGGCTGGAATCATGAGTATCATTCTGGGGGCAAGTTTTACCAGTGTCATGCTGAGTACAACAGTCACTGAGGAGCCAAGTCTCGTTCAAGCCAAGCACCATGAGTCAGCCCCCAGGAGCCCAGTGTGGCAGCAGGCCAATAGCTACCTGTCACCCCCATTCCAGCAGAATCCCGATGCTGGAAGAGACTTTTCTGCCCACTCCACTGTGATACACCCACAAGGGCATGGTGCCGCTGTGGGGAGCAGGTGGGTTTCTAGGGTACCTTGCTCTTCCACAGAGATGTGCGGGGAGACCATTGGCATTGAATGAGCACCCAGAGAGTGGACAGAGATGCAGAGCCTGCCCGGAGCCTGCCACTCCCACACCTCCACTTCCCGGCACGGGGTGCGAGAGAGCTTTGTCCTCGCTGTCTGTCCTCTGGAGTTTGTTTCCTGGCTCACCCCATGAGAACCTTGGAATCGAGCTGAAAGTCCACACAATGCAACGAAGGCCCAATGGCCTTCAAACCCAGCAAAAGACCCAACTTGGAGCAATCTGTCCTATTCTTTTCCGTATCTGTCCCTAAGAACAAAGCCCACACACTATCAACCCCTGCCAAGGTCAGTGTGGCCACTTCACACCTGTGAACCGAACCCTTCAGTGGGGTCACAAGGGTAACACCTGGAGTTTTCTTGCTGATTTATTAGACACAAGCCAGCAACCCAGGACACCACTTCATTTCTTCCTAATCAAAGATAACTTCAACCAACGCTTGAACATTTTACATTCAGGGTTTTACGCTTTTTTTGTTTTGCTTTACTGGAGCAGGCCTATGGAGTATGAGAGGCGATACATTAGTGTGATCACTAAGCCAAAAGTATGAATGTGTGAACAGAAAAACCATCTGCACTCTGGCCCTGAAAACCGCAAGTCTGAAGAGCCTGTCCATCGCGGCCCACCACAGCGAGGAGTGACAGCTTGCCCGCTACTTTCACGATCACAGACCTCTCCCGAGTTTTTTGTTTGTTTGTTTAGTATACCAGATTTGAAGTATGGGTGCTTGACCACCAAGCCACATCTCCAGCCCTTTGTATTCATTTTATTTTATGTTTTTGGACAGGTTCTCGCTAAGCTGCTGGGGCTGGCTCTGAAAGTGCGCTCCCCCTGCCTCAGCCTTCCGAGCTTTCTCTACTCTTACCCTTACCAGCCGGAGTTCAGCAGGAATTAGGGAGGCATGGGAGCAGACTCGGGGGGAAACAAGGTACAGCCCCTGACCGGCCCTGAGTCCCAGCCTCCCAGGGGCTGCTCTGAGCTGCAGGGGCCTCACAGACACCAGGGCACCACTGGCACCGTGCACTGAGGCGCTCTTAGGCCAGGGCGGGCTGGGGGCCACGGGCGTCCTCTAAAGCTCTGCCAACTCTGAACTCTCAGAACCACATGAAGCCACCTCCACTATTGTAAGACACGTGACACAGAACATTTATGCCACTTCGCCCTCCACCCAGAGTCGGTTCTTGTCATCTTCAGAGGAGAGGAAGGTACTTCTGGTCCCTGCCCTATTGCTGTGGAAGAGATCAGTGTTATCAATCACCTGATTGATTGGATGTCTAGTTATCCCAAACATGACCTTAAGAATGAAATGACACTTGCCGCTCATCTTCTCTGCAGGGATATATTAATACAAGGAAACGCAGCTCTGCGATTCCCGCCACATCCTTGGTGGCGGAGGGGCAGGCGGATACTTACCTGCTTTGTAATGTCCTGGCCAGGAGAGCTCAGTCAGAGGTGAGGGAGCTGCAGAGGGCTCTGACTGTCGGGGCAAAGCTGGGGCCTGAAGTGGCCACTTCACCTGGGCCTCTGCAGCCTGCACTGGCTCAGTCGCAGTCAGCTGGGTGGCTCTCGGTGAGACTGACACCTGTGGCTGTCCACGGAGCACTCCACACACACCTGTTTCTGAGCTGAACACACCACAGTGACAAGGTTTTAGAGTCTCAGCAAGGCACGTTGGGCCGCTAGCGGTACCTATTTCCACTAAGTGCCAGCCACATAGAACATGAAATCCAAACTCTAAAGCCTCGGTCAGGAGAAATCCACCATCGTTCCCAGAATCACAACACGAGGCTGTGCACAACATACCTGGGAGGCCTCGCCACCCAGGAAGGACGGCCACCACTTCTTCCCACACTCGTGCACACTGTGTGCAAACAGAGGAGCTTGATCTGCTCGCCACACCTCAGGCTTCCCACCCTTCTGATCCTAGTATGACTGTGCAGGACCTCCTAACGGTAAAGATGACATATTTGACAGATCTATCACAATAAAATTGTACACTTCCATGTCTCCAGACTACACACACATGCACACACATGTGCGCATGCACACACACACACACACACACACTCACTCACTCACACATGATAGACCCCAAGATTCATGAAAATGTTTAGAGCTCGCAGCTGGCTCTCCACTGTGCCCAGGGCGGTGTAGCACACCAAACCCTTCCCAATGGCCTAAGGGACATCCCTGTTATGGTCGGTTTACAAATAAAATATGTCATTTGTTCCTGCATCTTTGTGGTTACAGATGCCTTTGAGAACTGAGGAAAGCTGTGAGTCCCTTTTACAAAGAAACTAAGCTTGCTAAACACACAAGATGCTACAGAGGCACCAGGGAACAGAAAGAACCCTATGCAGCCCCCTCCCTGTGACCTCTCTTCCTGGCAGGTTCCAAGCCATCCCTTAAAGCTCAGGTCAGACATAACCGCTCCTCCTGCAGATATTTCCTCAGGCCCCAGGCTTTAACCTGGCTCAGTCTCCCCAGCCAAGGCTCAATGCTGGTACAACCCCCTCAACCAGGCTCCAAGGGCCCCATGCAGCACCCAGCCTGCAGCTCAGGCGCTAGGGCCAGGACCAGGGCAGGTCCCACAGTGTGTTTTCCAAAAACAGCTCTGTCCACGCCCATTAGAAGTGATGTGCTCCATGTGCTCATTCCTTCAGCAAACGCTGATTTAATTTCCTTCATAAGCTTAAGGACGAAGAATAATCACAGGGCTAACTGGATCTTCACATTTCCCTTCCCGAAAGCTTCACCAATCTTCGCCCAGCAACAGCAGCAAATGACGTTCTTTCCAATTCTCCAACTCAAGGAAGAGAATAAATATAGCAGCACCGTAGAGAAAGCAGAGTCGTGATAATGGATATGGACGTCAGGGTCTGGCTCCCTGATCAGATGCCCGGTGGGAGCACTAGCCAGAAAATGAAAACACCCCCAAGATGCAGCTGTGCTCTTCCTAGCTGTAGAGATAGAAACCTGAGAGCTTAGCCGAGGGCAGAGCTACAGGCTCCAAAAGGAGCACCACCCTTAGCTGCTCATAATGAAGGTATTAGCCAGTGCAACGACATCACAGATGCCCACGGGACCACAGTTGTGCCATGCACTGTCCCCTTTGGTCAAAACTAACAGCAAGCCATGCTTGTGTCCATCTGCAGAACAAGGAGGCTCACCAGGCCCTGCATGGAGATAGCTCCAACTGTCCTGGCCACCTTCTCCATATGTGCACAGTGTACGTTAACACGGGCACACGCACGCACACGAATCAACATACAGTCCTGAGAAAGAAGGGTGGCCACGTGCAACGCATGGCACAGAAACATCCTGAGCTCTCTTGAATGACAACAGAGCACACTTACCTTGAACATCTGGATCACTCACCGTATGCTCCTGCAAACCATCAAGGATTCCTGAACCTCATGCTTGGTGACACCGCTGCTGTGCAGTCTCGGGTCTGTGCAGCCCTCTTCCTGTGGTCCTGCGGCCGAGCCCTACTCATATCAGGGAGGGGTTCACCAACAGAACGCTGAGCTCTTCCAAACCCCTTGGGCAGGCCCAGGGACCTGGGCCACACTGGTTGCTGATAGGGAGGTCATCGCTATCAGAGCAACTCAGAGCAACTCGGGATGCACTGGCCCCAGGGGAAAGCCCAGCCAAGGCAGCTCCAGTGATGGTTTTCTGAGAGGCCCGCAGAGGGGCTGTTGACGGGCAGGTGACTGGTTTCTGCTGATGTCCTTCCATGAGAGGACCTAGCTCTATCTGCACAGGCCTTGTTGAACCAGTAGGTTAAACTGAGGCAAGCAAACTTTTAGCGCCATGTGACAGGCTGGAAGGGCAACAGAGAAGCCTGAGACCTACTTCCTCACAAGCCCAGTCCTTCTCCTCAACAGGTCACCCTCCAGTCACGAGTCTCCCTGAGTCAGAAGATCAAAACCTTGCACCTAGGTGTGAGGCCGAGCCACTGCCTCTGCCCTGCCTGGCCAGTCCGCAGCAAGGCAAGCCTCAGCACGCTGCAGGAGCCCTTCAGCGCCACGTCACCCTCCTGCTGCTCGCGCTACGTCCACCAGGGGGCAGGCACTGGTAAACAAGAGCCTGGGAGCGGCAGGGCCAGGATCTGTCAGCCTTTTGAAAATCCAGATGAGGAAGATTTGGCCCCTGGGCCTGGCTTTCAGCAAGAGATCATGAACTCTGATGGAAGACGACGGAGGGGAGGGTGGAGCCACTTTGAGGGACTGGCCTCATACGAGGTGTGAACTGCCCACTCTCCTAGGCCCATGCAGCACCAGCAGAGGACAGACACCCAGGAAGTACTCAGTGTCTGCTTCGAGGATGCCAATCCCCACTGCTGGGAAGACGGGGAAGCCATGGAGCAGCATGGCGGCCCTCCACTGGCGGGCAGGAAAGCCACCTCTGTGTGCACACAACACCTACGTCACAGAGGTGTGCAGGGAGATGCACACTTTTCCCTGTGTAAATTATCCAGAGAACTTCATTAATCAAAAAGTAAGAGAAAATTTTCTTTATAGGTTATTTAATCACTACTCTCAATGAATATTTTATCTAAATTTAGGAGACATGGTAGCTTCATTATTTATAACCCAGTAGTCATGTTTCAAAATCATTATTGCAATTACTTTTTACTTCTTTACATAATTAAAGCTCTAATATTCCATCTTGCCCAGAAGGTCACTATTACTAAAATTCAAGACAAGATAATTGCTGGAATTCTAGGTGGGTGCTTGAGGTGAACCAGTCCTGGTAATGATCCTGGCCCGAGCGTCCCTGGTCAAGGAAGTGTCAGCACAACTGCAGAACCTGGGCACAGCAAAGGCCAGATCGGCCTCCGAGACCTGACCTGAGTGAGAGGTTGGCTGGTGGGACACGGCTCTCTCTCGAGGGGTTTGCAAAGGTGTAAATGAAGGGGCCAAGGTGCCAGGAGGCTCCCGGTGCACCTGAAAGTAGAGATAACAGTGCTGTGAACCAGCACTGGCCTGTGCTGGAGGCCAGGCCAGACCCCAAGCTGACGCAGATGGCGGAACGCCAAGCTATCTGCACGGCTTTAGGGCCCTCCAGAGCAGCTAGTAAATCCTAATGAACTGTTTTTTCACAGAAAATAAGCAAACATTTAGCCCTGTTATGTAGTTTTTATCCCTCTAGAATATTAATCACACAGCAAATAATGGCAGATCTCATAAAATGCGTGTGTTATGACAACAGGAAAGGTTAGAGCTCGGCTCGCTTCTCCTTCTCAGTTCCGACCCCCCTGTACTTGACGCACTGCAGACGCTAGGTGCGCACCATCTTCCAAACACTCGCCTGAAGCTCTTGACATTTTAGTTGCTGTAATTTTGACATCACGAGGTCTAAATCTGATTATGTCACCAACCAGGGATTGAAAGGACACAATACATAGGCACAAGCCCCAAGGCTGGACCCAGTGGGACAGGCGGACCCAGTGCTGCCAGCATGCACACATGCACAGGGCCACTGACGAGCCTGATGAAGGGAAGGAGAGCTGAGCTCTGCGGACCTCGGGGAGGCATTAGGACATGGCCACCAAGCAGTCTGAGCGGGCTTTCCGCAAGCCACACACATTGTCAGAGAAGAGCTCCCAAAACCTGGAGAATCTAAAGAAACAGATAAAAGTAGCTACTCAAACCTGAGTACCCTGAGGACAGACAGATCCGTCCTTGACCCGTCCTTAAGGTCACAGTGAGGGCAGATCCAGGAAGCGAGAAGGAGATGGAAACAGCCCGGTCTAAGAGGAACCAAGAGGCAAGAGGAAGGCAGCACAAGTCAGGAAGTGTGTTTCCTTCGCCTCCCAACATTGCTAAGGTACTTGCTAGCTTTAACAAGAAATAAAACCAAAACAAGCAAAGTAACTGACATCCGGCTCATGAGCAGGAAGACTGGACAACACTGGGGCTCAGGGCTTGTCCCAGCTGGCTCCCCAGCCAGGTGCCACTGACTGTGCCCAGGCAAACTGCAGTGACAGAGAGTGAGCTGTTAGAAAGTGCTGGCAACGCGAGTCAGCCCCCTCCCAGCCGCAGAAAGGCAGAGTGCCCAGCAGAACGCTGGACGGTGACCCGTTCTGAAGCCCTCCACTTCACACCAGCATTCCTGATCAGAGAATAAACGGGTGCTACCTTGAGTTCGCCCCTAAACTGGTTGTAATATCTTACTTGTTTCCATCATTAATAAACGAGTTAAAAACATCATCTTTGACATATGCTCACTTATGTCTACATGAAGGCCATGATTGTATCTTCTTTCTAAATGTATCCTTTAAAAAGGCTTGGATTTTAATATCCTAATTTAAATAATCAGCCTAAAATGTCCCACAAATGGGAATACGACATGATCATGGAAATAGCCACCTACAGACAGATTAGCACGTAATTCTACATTAAGTAGAAAATAACACCCACCGTTTTCTTTTTTATTTATTTTATTTTATTTTTTGGTACCAGGCATTGAACCTTTGGGGCACTTAACCACTGAGCCACATCCCCACCCCATTTTTTTACTTTTTTATTTTGAGACAAGGACTCACCAGGTTGCTGAGGCTGGCTTTGAACTTGTGATCCTCCTGCCTCGGCCTTTCTTTCCAGCCGCTGGGATTATAGGCATGCACCACTGCCCTGGTCCACTCACCGTATTTTCAAAGCAGCAGCCCTTTAACAACTGTTCTTGAGTTATAACCATGGTGACACAGCTTATCCTTAAAACAAAACAAGCTTCTCAACTTAAATTTAAAAATCAATTAAAGATTCTAATTTTTGAAGTTAAATGCCACCCAGTCAGGCAGTGCAATTCATCAAATGAAAGTGAGACCGTCTGAGCACGTGGCAGTCCTCAGTTGCCAGCTGGACACTGGGAGATGAAGACAAACATGATGGAGTCCCTGCCTCCAGACCCCTGTACACAAACCTTGCAGGAGGAACTCTGGACAAAGGCTACAGGGGCTGAGGAGGAGGAAGGAATGCTCTCTGGCTCAGTGGGCAGGTGAGTCCAGACAAGTGTGCTCAAGGTGTGTTTGAAGTGTGCAGAGGGTCCCATCAGGTACGGAAGACCCTCAGAGAGCAGAGGCCCGGAGGCAAAGGAGCAGGAGGCCTCAAGGAGCTGGTGGTGATGTGTGTCCTGAGGGCCTGGAGCAGTGGCTGAGGGATGCAGTGCTTGCCTGGCATGTGTGAGGACCTGGGTTCGAAGCCCAGCACCACGTACACAGCTAAGTGTCAGAGCAACGAAAACCAGATGAAAAGCTAAATAAAGTTGATTCTCTCTCGCGCCTGGACTCTCGTCCTTCCTCCAGCCTCCCCAGGATCCAGATGAAGGGCAGAGGTGAGACCCAGCTAGGCCAGAGCAGTGTGCAGATGTGAGAAAGGAGCCTGAGGGGGGGTGGGAAACCTGCCCGTGAAGGGAGCTGGAAGCACGGTAAGGTTCTGGATCTCAATCTGTGAACTAAGACAAGATCCCAAGGGTTCTGAGGCCCAGGGGCAAACAGTATTCCAGAAGAGCAGCAAAGTGGGGACTGAGAGGGACTTACCAGTGAAAGAAAACAGGAAGGGGAGCTGCGAGGGAGCGGCCGCATCTGCAGAAGGCCTGCTGCGCCCCCAGCCCCTGCCCGGGACCAGCTGCGAGTGCTCAGGAATGATTTCACAAGTCAAGGAATCTGAAATTGATGAATGCAAAATTGAGTTGCCATTCCAAAATAACAGACTCAAAAATATAAAACCTTACAAATGATTTAGAAAGCGTGCTAATAAACAAATCAGCAATTACAATTGGCAAAACTTCACGCATCCAAAATTTCTCAGTGGCTTCTTGGCCAACAGCATGACAAATACCACCAAAAGTTGTAGCATACTCCTTAGAAAGCCGAAAGGCATACACCTTATTCTTTGTTTTTGTCTTAAGAAATTGTAAAACTAACAAGCAGTTACCTTGAGAGCAGCAATCGCTAACGAGCCGCTGCCCACCATGTTCAGAGCCTCTGCTGCACTGAAAGCAGATGATTTGCAAGAAAGTTCCAGCTCCGAGGATTTCCTGGCTCCTAACTGATCTTGATACATAATGTATGTGGTTAGCAACAGGGCAAAAAGAGACCCTTGATACTCTGCATGGTACACCGGACCCAGGTCTTGCCCACGCATCACATCACGAGGAGAGGCAGAGCAGCAGGGCCAGTGGCTGCAAGGTAAGGGGAGGATGTTTAGGGAGAGGCAACAGAAGCTTCCAGAAGGAAGAACCTGACAACCAAGCAACAAGCAACGAAGAGGGAAGCTGGAACTGGGGTTGGAAGGTGCAGCAGAGAGAAGAGGGTCTGGCATGAACTGCCCCAGGAGACCAACGGCCCTGCACACCTGGGCACGAGTGGGCAATGGCAGGTGCACAGACCACCCTCACCTGCAGGGCTCCACGCTGCCCTCTGCAGCAGGAGCCGCAGCACTGTCCAACGCTCTCGTCAGTTCACGGTGGCCCCTTCTCTCCAGGCTGCATCAGCTGCAGGAGTGGACAAAAACGGCAGAGAAATCAATTCTGAATTTCTTAACTTTAAAGTGTTCTGAAACTCTGATGTTCCCAGCTTCCAACGTGAAATAGCTTCCGGTCACCACAGATCACAGAATCGCGTAAACAGCAGGCGTTCCAATGTGTTCTTGCTGAGATTGAGGCCATTTTGCAGACTATCTATAAATAACAAGAAAACCAGAATCGCTTGAAACACCAAAGCATCTAAATTACACGGATCACTGACAAGATGTACTCCAAAAGCAAATTTCAAAAATATTGCCAAAATGTCCAAGAAGGAAAAACGGAGCAAATCTTCTTTTGAACTTTTTCAAGTTGTGTGACCAGGAGAAGGTGAGCCACTTCTCCAGGTCCATTCACCTAAGTGCCTGTGTGAAACTCAAGCCACTGTCTAGCTGCCAGGTGCCACTGCGTGTCCAACACCTGGGCACTTCACTTTCCCCAGAATGCGGCGGCACGGACATCACCCCACCGCTCCAGATGAGAGATCTCACCTGAGAGCCAATGGTGGTGCTCTGGGACACACAGGCACAGCCGGTCACAGCTATGGGGAAACAGACACAACGGACAAAGTCCTGATTTCTGTGTGAGGGCATGCGCACTCTGCACAGCCACTCACAATGCTGGTGTTACTGTCTTGACGTGAGACTGCAGAGACTGAGGAGCAGCTCTGACGGGAGGGAAGGAAGGAGGGAGCCTGAGATCTGCGATTAGACCCCAACCTCTGGCTGAGCTCCGAACTGTGCTGCACAGGGGCTGGTAAGGTTCACTCACAGCATCAGCAACTTCAGGTCGAGAGGGGCTGCTCCTGGACAGGAAAGGCAGGTGCGAGCTGCCTCCCAGAGCAGAGGAAAGCGACAGAAGCCAGGATCTCATCAACAAGACGGGACGGAGAGGAAAACCTGCACATGCACACACGTGAGCCCTTGTGATCCCCGCTGCACAGAGCGAAGCACGAGCCTGAGGAGAAAGAGGGCAAGGCAAGCCATGCAAGCAAAGTGCCAGTCAGGAGAAGCAAACCCACGAGACAGCCAGACCCTGGGGTGTGCAGACTGCAAGAGGAACGGAAAGCGGCTACCATAAATACGCACAGGGACTAAAGGAAAAA
>PVKS010047430.1:0-12830 GCA_004027875.1 Aplodontia rufa | reverse complement strand
TTTTTTTTTTTTTTTGTAAAAGTGCACATAGTATTGTGCGTGCTCAATAAATTGTACTTTTTCAGAATTTTGCACTATTAGGAGTGAGACTATTAAAGATTATTACTGACCTGCTCTTTTGCCACTCTGTATATCCCCTAGGGCAGTACTTATCATAATGTGCTGTAATTTATGAATCTGAGACCCAACTTCATTATAGCTCTTAAGAAAACTGGACGTTATTTCAATCATTTACATTTCTCTACTGTTTACTAGCACTGGGTTTATATCACAATGCAAGTCCTCAGCAAAAGTTTGTTACTGAATTTATGTAAGAATCATTTAAGCAGAATTGTTAGAATTTGGGAAATGAGTACACCATGACAAGCATCAAGTAGTGCTTTCACTTCTTCTTTATTATTTTTTGTTAGTGCGTTAAAGTTGTACATAATAATGGGATTTATTATTACATATTCATATATGCACACATTTTTGCTTCTTGCTATGTTTTCCATTGATCAGAAACAAATTCCTGTCGATAAGATATACACAAAAACCTTTATCAGTAGTAATACAGAATGGCTGACTTACTGAAACCATGGGCAAAAGGAGTAGCCAAAACAAATGACCCAATTTCCCACATGTGGATTTATTTACCAGTAGAAAAATTATTCTATTTGATAATCCTCTTTTATTTCAATGTATATGGAAGTATATTCCTTAAGAACTGCTTTATAGTTTGCAAGTACCACTCACAATAGACATTAAGAATCATCTGGGAGAGTTTACTATAAATGAAGAGTCCATAATTTTATGTCCAAAAAGGTCAATGGGTTTGAGGTATTCTGGCTACACATTATGCAAAGGAACAATATGCCATTTAACTTCTACAACAACCCTATAACACATATAACAATTATTTAACAAATGGAAGAACCTAACAGCTTTGAAAAGGTTTGCAAATTTGCTCAAGGAAACCCTTTCAATATAGCGTACCCATAGGCTTCTCTCTCTCCCTCTTTAAAAAAAAAAAAATTCAAACAGTGATAGGAGAGGGAAGAAACAGGATTAAAAGAATTTTTATCCTGCCAAAAGAGTACTGCTTAATTCAGGTTGGTCCCATGTGCTTTAACAATTACAAGTGAATATCTAATCCATGAAGGCCAACAATCATGTTCATCACACATTTGCTAATGTGACTCCGTTTTATGCCTATGCACACAGCAGGCTATACAACACTTACTTGTGTATGTTGTGTTGGGATTTGAACCCAAGTCTTTGTGCATGCCAGGCAAGTGCTCCAACCGCTGAACCACCAGTCCAGCCCCATAACTGTTTATTTTTTAAGTGAACAAATTTATGCAGGCTTCCACTATACTTTAGAAACTGCTTAAGATCTGAAAGTCACTGAAACAAATAAGAGCCTCTAAAATGACACAGGAACCTGTAAACCCCATCTCAAAAGGATTAAGTCAATCCTTAGATTTAAAAAAGTAACACAGGGACTGGAGAGGTGGCTCAGTGGTAGGGCACTTGCCTGGCATGTGCAAGGTCCCAGGTTCCATCCCCAGCACCAAACACACAAATAAATAAAGAAAAACAAAAACAGATGAAGAAAGAAATTAACTGTCTCTCACTCTTTAAAAAAAAAAAAAAGATAATGCAAAGTTTACCCATTTGCTAATTTTCCCTAAGGCCAATCCTGATCATCATTACAAACAACATATTTATGGAGCATTTTATTGTTTATAAGGCATGTTCACACATAACCTGATTTTATCCAAGCAATATTCCTATGAGGGAGCAAGAAGCAGTATGAAATAAATAGAAAGGGAATTGATACTCACAAATTAAGTGTAACTGCTGGAGATTACATTGTAATAGTAAAACTAAACCTAAGTCCTTCAAATCTCAAGTTTAGTATATATTCCAATGCCTATAAAAATGGAAGTGAATCAATCCATTTATATTCCAAAATAATAAACTCAGTTGAGAACCATACATTTTGAGTAAGAATCCTCACACCTTTTAATATAAACTGCAAGAATACCTTTTAAAATAAAATGGTTCATTTTGCCTAAAACATAAATCTACATGAAAGAGAAATCATCTAAAATGAGTGAAAAGAGAATCAGAATTCTCCTAAGGAAAGATCAAATAAGGGAACTTACAGCAAACATTTAAGCAACTGAAACAGATTTATCATAACACAAAATAAAAATCCATGGTTTAACAAACAGCAGCTCCTACTTCTACAGGAGTAAAGGGAACATTTCTGACCTTTTGTTGGAGCTGGTGGGCAGGTAGTTAGTTTATGAAACATAAAAGGGATTGAAAAATCAAGGAAGCATGCTTTTTCTAATCTATAAACAGAGAGGACTATAAAGACCAAATCTCTTTATGCCATACAGTGGTTTTAGGAATTTCTTGTTTATTTAGCTAAAGCATAAAAAGTTTGATAAATTCAAAAAGTGTTACTTGAAGCCAGGTACAATGGTGCACAGCTGTTAATCCCAGTGATTTGGGAGGCTGAGGCAAGAAGATCACAAATTCAAATTTACCTTGGCCAATTTAGGATCATCAACAATTTATCAAGATCTTGTCTCAAAATAAAAAATACAAAGGACTAGGGATATAACTCAGTGGCAAAGCACGCCTGAACTCAATCCCCAAACAAAACAAAATGTGCTATTTGCTTAATAATAGTAACAATTTATTAAAGAAAAATAAACCAAATGTATATAAAGCTCTTTAAATATTTTTAGTGGTTGCTATCCAACATCAAAGATCAGCTCTGAAATACTTCATATAAAAATAGCAAAGGAACTCATTACTTTCTCCATTTCCCATTGTAAGCATCTTCCAAAGACAATCAGTAGCACTTACTGACCAGATCAAGGACTACTAACCCAACAAACTTTCTTAATATCATCTTTTCACTCTTCCATCAGTAATCAGGAACATTATATTCTCCCCCCATTCCCTTAAACTTGTACTATTTTTATGTCAATGAAGTCCAATCCAAGCAATTTCTTTCAAACATACATCATAGGTTACTCTAGTCTCTATTGTTCTTTCAACTCTTCCTTTCTCCTCCCCATTCCATTGACTTCTTTCCAACATTAATCATAGCAAGTAAGAAAAGAGTACTTCTCTACATGAATATCAAGGAAAGATAATGCCTTCAACTTCTAAAGCTGCAGAAAGTACACAGAAAAGCCTGTCAGCCTTCCATAAGTCTCCACTCATACCTACCTCTAATTAAACCCCTTTATCAAATAAGTATCAGCATTCGGGAGAATTTTTCAAAACTATTCCTTACAATTTTAAATTTTTTTGTTTAGTTACTATTCCTGCACAATTATTTTCTATTATTTGTCACTATGAATATGTAAATATTCTAGTTTACTATGGTTCAGTTATTCAGTTTTTATAGGACAGGTTAGGAACCTAGCCACTTTTATTTGATAAATTGAGAAAGCTTCCTACGGAAAAATATGTTCTAATTTCTACAACCACTGACAAACACAATTTTTTTAACCACCTAAAGCTTTTCTATATATGGGAAAAAGATACATCTAAACTATTACAATTTAGATACATCTAAAATATTATAATTCAATTCGTTAAACTATTACAATGGACACAGCATACCTCCTAACAGCTCTACTAGAATCTCTTTAACTATGGAAAATAAAAAAATTAAGAGTTCTGTCATTAATTCCATGTCAAAAAAGGATACCAAAACATTTTCAAATAGTAATTAATTTACAGTTTACAACTAACTATATGAGTAATGGTGCTGTTTTTATAGTGAATATACCAAAAAAATGCCTAAAAATAAATTAGATAATATTGTCCCAAGTGATTCTAATTATTTGAAATCAAATCCATACTGGTTTTTCTTTCTCCTTTTGAAAACTGGATTAACAACCCCTAACTTTCTCCCTGCAAAAACACGAAAAAACATACTTTAGGCAACCTAGCAATCCCATCCAAATAGGACAAGTCCAGGTCCACCTCTCAAGAAAGAGAATTATCAGAACTGGGTCAATTCACAAAACAAATCTACTTAACATTTCTTCCCACAAAGCTCTACTAGAAGAAACACTAAGAGGGCTCTATTAAAGAAAGTGGATTTCAATAAGGATTGATTCCACTGCCACTGCCTCAGTATGGCTGATCCTCTTGTTACTGGGTCATGGAAGAACACATTAAGAACTCCATAACATAGCGGAGCACCTCCCATTGCTCAATCATTACTTGCAATATCAGAACACAATGGTTAAAAAATCATTTTCTCAAAATAGAACTTTCATTCCTGGGAAACACCTACATCCCTAACTTTGCCCTTTCCAGATTGTCTCTGACATCTCCAACCAAATATTTGAAATGAAGCTGAAATCCACGAGAAAAGAACAGCTTCTAATTAAGTAGACAATTTCTAAAATTAGACATTTTGCCATACTATATTTAGAAAACAATGATCATAAGTGAAAACAAAACACAGATGCTGTTTTAAATTTTAAAAAATCATGCAGGCTGAGAGAGTAAAATCAATTAGTATCACTATTCTTATTCCTCCAGTAGTAAAGAAAAAAGATTAGCTTTTTTTTTAACTGAGAAGTATGAGACTCTTCAATATCGTAAAAAAAAGTAAGTCACAGGCAGCTATTGACAAGAGGTATGTATTGCAAAGGAAAGATTCAGGAAATATCTCCTATATTTCATGTTTTTACCCAAAAGAGTCCCCTCCCCTGTTCATTACCTTAAAGGTCACCATCTTTAATGTTAGTACACTAAGTTGAGGTAAGAAAGAGAATCTCACAAAAGCAAAATGAACACCTGAGCTTGTGGATGAAAGTGAAAGGACTGCGCTAGACAGGATTTCTCCTCAGCTTACTACACACCCACAGGCTAAAGAAGAGTGGGTTAAAAATAGCCACTTTCATAGAAGAAAAAATTTCAGAAAAATTAAGAAAGAATCAGGAAGAATTCACTGACAGCATTATATTAAAACAAACAATATGGAAAAGCTGCTCAATTTAACCATGAGAAAGTTGAAAAAACTGACACAAACATATTACAGAAAAACATGCAAAAGCCAAACAAATAACTTTGACTAGAATAAAATCTAAAGGAATAAAATAACTTCTTCCAAGAGTTAGGTGCCACCGAACTTAAGAACATGAAAGAAAGAAAAAAGAAAGGAAGGAAGGAGTTCAAATATAAGGTAGTAACAAAATGCCATAAACTGGATGATTTAAAGCAATAAAAGTTATTCTCCATCGATCTTGGAGATCAGAAATCCAGAATTAAGATGTCAATACAGCTGCACTCTTATAGAAGCTCTAGGAGAAAATCCATTCCTTGCCTCTTTTTGCTTCTGGCAGCTGGCAGTTACTTACATCCTTGTAGCTCTGTGGCTGTATTCCTCCTCTTTCTGTTTGTTCTCGTATGTATCTCTCATGATACCTATCACTGGATTTAGACCTCGTTGGGATAGTTTTAGGATGATTTTATTTCAAAATCCTTAATTTACTGCAACGTGAAAAAAAAAACCACCTCATTTTCCAATTAAGTTTCATAAGTTGCAGGGCTTAATGTTTGCATTCCCCGTTAAAATTCACAGGTTGAGGGCTGAAGATGTAGTTGAGAGATACAGCACATATCTAGCATGAGCCAGGACCTGGGTTCCAACACACACACACACAAAAAAAAGTCCACACAGGTTGAAGAACTAAGCCCCAATATGATGATGGAATTACGATGTGCAGCTTTTGGCAGGTTATTAACTTTAGATGAAGTGGTGAGGGTGCAGCTCCCATGATGGGATTAGAAGAATGAATATTGGAGTTTCCTCTTCTCATCAAATGAGAAGTAGACCATCTTTAAGCAAAGGCCTCCACCAACACTTGAATACGTTGGCATTCTAGGTCCTTGAATTTTCAGCCTCAGGGAACTGTTGGAAACACGTCTCTATTGTTTAAGTCACCCATTCCATTGAATCATATTACAGGAGTCCAAGCTAGCTAACCACAATAGATATCTCCTAAAGGGCCATTTTTCAGCCTACTATAGGTCTAAATTCTTAGCTAGACAAAATTATCATAGATCTAAAAACTAGAAACAGCAAAGAACAGAGGATACATGGTGAAATAAATGGAAGGAAGAAAAGGAAATCAAAATGAATGCAGAGGAAAGCAATGACGAGATTAAAGAATTCTGGAGATGATAAATGTGAGTCAACATAAAGATAATTACTGTTCCAAAAGTGAACTGAATTCTACAAATGAATAAAAAAAGTATTCAAAGACACAAGTTTCCTTAAAACTACAGGGCAAGAAGGATATTAAGTATCCTGGTTAAACTTAAGGATAAAAAGTAACCAGGCATACAGACAGGAAAAGCGGAAAAAAAAAAGAACAAACTAGTCATCTAAAGAATGGCAGAGGGGTGATAAGGATGGGGGTTAAGAAACAGGGTAGTGAGCCTCAGCTCCCAGTCAGCCTGGCAATCACCAGGGTAGTGAATAACGAATACTTTACAGTGTTTTGTGTTGCTAAACTACGATGTCAGTAAGTTAGACGTATTAAATGCATTTGTGATTTACTAGATTTTAAACTAAGAAAGTTTATCAGCAAGGAACACCACTGAAAGCTGAGGTGCAGCTACATTTAAAAAGAAAAAAAGCCAGAAACACTCAGGGTTAACAAGGGATACAAGAAAACATAACTTTTCCTTTTTGCAGTACTAGGGATCAAATCCAGGGTCTCCCACATGCTAGACAAGTGTTGTAACAGTGAGCTACACCATCCAAGCAAGAAGATATCTCTCTCACACACATGCAAAGGGTTTGTTTTGTTTTGGGGAGACAGGTTGTTTTATTTTTGCAATACTAAGGATTACATCCAGAGCCCTGCATATGCTAGGCAAGCACTCTACCACTGAATGATATCACCAACACTTATTTTTATTTTCTTGAGACAAAATCATGCTAAATTGAGAGGCTGGGCTGAACCTTGTGATCTTCCTTGCCTCAGCTCCCACTAAAACTGGGATTACAGATGTGACTACTGTGCCTGGCAAATGTAACTTTTTAAAAGCCTTAAAATTATTTCGCCAAATGAAGCAAAGGATGTTAGGGGGAAAAAATCGCTGAGTAAAGGAAAAGGAAAATTTGTTAGCGGTAATAAGAAGATATCTGCCAAAGCAAGAACAGTAAAAGTAAGGAGTTGGAGAGAACTGAAATTTAGAATCTCCTCAACATATGAACCAAAGAGACACTGTAAAGGTTTATAATTGCAAGGAGGTCTGCAAATCAACTGTTAGAATAGAGGAATAAATATCATACCCTCAAATATATAATACATACTTTTAAATGAGATTGTTTGATTAATAAAGTATAAACAAGGCCAGCAACAAACAAGCCCTGCTCTTTGACCCAGTATTTCCCTTTCTTGAAATGTGGCAAAATAATCAGAAACTCAGAAAAAAAATAGTTGATTTACACAAATGTTCATCGAAACTCTATGTACAGTATCAATAAAGCCAATCAAGATGCTATATAGTAAAAAAAAAAAAATTATTAGGTAACTATGATCTGTTCACAAGAAGCAGAATATTAAGCAATCATTAAAATTCCATTAAGAACATTTACTGTTAAAAGAAAAATTCACAATACAAAAATTACATGAAAAACAGGCTGTAAACTACTATATTCTGTGTGATCCCAATTTTGAAAACAAATCCTACACAAATACAGCAAAAAACAAACATGAGTTTTCTCTAGACAATGAGAATACAGGTAAAATTTCGCTTTCTTTTTTGTACCTTTTTCTAATTTTCAAATCATCCACCTTGAGCATATACAATTTTTAAATACAAATTTGATTAAAGTTCTAAAAAGACATTCTTTCCACAGAAATACTCTTGCTATTATAATCTATTATTTATTTCTTCAATGAGTTCTAAAAATTCAAGTATGCTTACAGAACTGTTTAAAACTAAAAACGTGGGGCTGGAATAGTGACTCAGCGGTTGGGGCGCCTGCCTGGCATCTTAAGTGTCCTTCAAAGGCTATATGTTGAAGGATTATTCCCTGGAGTGGTGCTACTGGGAGTTTGTAGAATCTTTAAGAAGTGGTACCCACTGAGAGATCTTTGAATCACTGGGAGTAGGAGGAAGACATACACTCCTAGGTATTAATGGAACCCCAGTCCCCTTCTTTTTCTTTCCTCACCATAAGGTGAGCAATTTTGCTCTGCTATATGTTATGCTACCACAGGCCCAAAGCAATGGGGACAAACAATCATGGACTGAAACCTCTAAAACTATAAGCCGAAATAAATTTTTTTTTTGGTCAAGTTGATTATCTCAGGTATTTGTTACAGCATTAGCTAACTAACATGGTGGTTTTCAAAAATTTTAGTTATATGTATATCTGTGGCTTGCTATATACAGTTTTACTGCACAAGCACTAATCTATACCATCTATTTGGCAACTTACATATTTCTATTCTATAGCTTCTCTTATGTTATTTGCTTAAATACACAGATATGTATGTTTCCTTAAAATGTAGGGTTCCAGGGGCTGGAGCGGTGGCTCAGCGGTTACGGCGCTTGCCTGGCATGCGCAAGTACAAGGGTTCAAACCCCAGCACCCACGTACTGTTGGAGCAAGGAAAGTCATGTGAAAAACTCAATAAAAACTGATTCTCTCTGTCTCTGCATCTCTCTCTCTCTGCCTTTCTCTGTTAAAAAAAAAAAAAAAAAATTTTTTAAAATGTGGAGTTCCAGCCAGGAATGGTAGTACATGCCTGTAAACCCCCTGGCTTGAGAGACTGAGGCAGGAGGACTGCAAGTTCAAAACCAGCATCAGCAACTTAGCAAATCACTGTCTCAAAATAAAAAATGAAAAGGGCTGGTTATGTGGCTCAGTGGTTAAACACCCTGGGGTTCAATCCTTGGTACCAAAAAGAAAAAAGAAAAGAATGTAGGGTTCTTAAAACCTTATAAATAACAAATGAATTGAATATACCTTTTAGAACAGCAATAAAATTTATAAAACACAGAATTTACCCTACTAATTTGTGTAACTTTTAATGACTTTTAGTATATGCACAGGTTTGAATAACCATCACCACAATCAATTTCAAGACATTATCAATATATCAAAAAGAAATTCTGTCCCCCATTATAGTCATCTCCCGATCAATCCTTCCTTCTCACCAGTCCCCCGGAAACAGTAACCCACTCTGAGTCTCTGGAATTTGCCTATTCTCAACATTTCATTATGAATGAAAATACATAAAATCTGGTCTTCTGTGATTGGCTTCTTTCACTTAGAATGTTTCCAGGTTCGTCCAAATTGTAGTAGTTTGTATGATTAATTTCTTTTGACTGCTGACTAATTTTCCATTGTACAGAAATAATCACATTTTGTCTCTCATTTGGCAGTTGATCAACATTTGGGCAGTTTCTACTTTGCACTATTATAAATAATGTTGCTATGAACATTTGGATAGATGCAAATATATGTATATACCTAGGAGCAAAATTGTTGGACTACAAGAATCACCATTTAAGGAACAACCAGATTGTCTGCCAAAGCTATTGCACCATTTTGGTTTCTACCCTTAGTGTTTGAGAGTTCCAATTTTCCAAATACTCTCTAATATTTATTACAATTGGTCTTTTTTATCCTAGTTATCCTGGTAGATGTTTAGTGGATTTGATTTAATTTCTCAGATGACTAACAACACTGAACACCTTTTCTTACCCTTATTGACTATTTGTATACTTTCTTCATCAAATGTCTATTCAATCCTATGCCAATTTTTTTTTTTTTTTGGTTGGTTTGTATGTTTGCTTTGAGACAGGTTCTGGCTAAGATGCCCAAGCTGGCCTCAAATCTGAAATCCTGCCTCAGCATCCCAAATATCTAGGATTACAGGCACACCACCACACCTGGACTACATCAAAACTTTTAATTGAGTTGTAATAGTTCTTTATACAAGTTATCAGATACAGGCTCTGCAAATATTTTCTCTCTTTCAATGAACTGTCTTTTCTCTTTTGTCATGGTGTTTTGAAACACAAATGTTTTTATTTTTCCTAACAATCGATTTATCTACTTTCTTTTGTTGCTTATGTGCCTAATGTATCATATCTAAAAAGCCACTACGGATTTGCCAAGTCCAAGACTATGAACATTTACTCCTACATTTGCCCCCACGAGTTTTCTGGCTTTAACTCTTATATTTAGGTCTTTGATCCATTTTATATATAACTTAAGTGACTGGGAGCAAAAGAATCCAAGGATTTCAATAAACACCAGAAGGTTTGGAGGCACAAGAAGATTATTTCCTATAACCATGAGAGAAAGGATTGCCCTGCTGACACCTTGATTTTGGACTTCTAGCTTCTGGAACTGTGGAACAACAAATTTGTGTTGTTTTAAGCCAACCATTTTTGGATATTTTGTTATGACAGCCCCCACAAACTAATAAAAGATTCCTTGTATTTTCATGTGAATTTAGGATCAGTTCATCAATTTCTACAAAAAATTAAATTAGAATTTTTTTCCTTTTTTTAATTGTTGCATTTTATTGTTGCAAAATTGTACATAATTATGGGATCTATTGTTACATAGTCATACATGCACACAATGAAAATCTGATTTTCATATTCTGCTACTGTGTATCTTGTAATCATGTTGAAGCTCATTTATTAGCTCTAATAGTTTTTTTTTGTTATTTTTTGTTTTGTTTTGTTTTGTTTTTTTGGTGAACTTCCTAGGATTTTCTATATACCTCTGCAAATGGAGATAGCTTTACTTCTTAACCAACCTGGATGCCTTTTGCATCTTTTCTTGCCTAATTCCCTTGGCTAGAATGTCCAGTACAATGCTGAACAGGAGTATCATTATCCCACTTTTAATCTTAGGAGGAAAGCAATGAAATCTAGTCTTTCACCATTCTGTAGGATATTCAGACATGGTTCTTTCATAGCTGCTCTTTTTCAGGATGTGATTCTTTATCCTCTCTTCCTAGATTATTGAATATTTTTATTGTGAATGGAATATACTTGCCACATCTTTGTACTCTATACAACATGTAGCTCACTGGTATAATGCATAATACCAAAGGAAGTCTTGTGGGGATTTTTTTTAGCAGAAAATTACAAATACCAATTTATTTTAATAATTCAGAAGATACCCTTGTTAAGAATAGATGATCTGCAAATATTTATATTATTAAACTAACTCTGATCACTAGTTTTTATTGTTATTTTTAACATCCTCAGGATATCACCAATTAAAGTATCCTAAGTGAAGAGGTATCATGATTCATTTAATTAGTAAATGATTCTGAGGAGGGAAATGAATTTAAAAAAGAAGATCCGTGCCACTTAACACTTTTAGGCAAGGCGGTGATTACAGAGATCAAATACTACTGTATTGCAATAAATGTTTTAGATCACCATTAAGACATATTTACAAAAAAATAGCATAATAGTTAACTTCAAAAGAAAAAGACATATTTTCAAGTTCCTAAACACAGAATTAACCTAAAAATCAAATTTTCTTTAAGTGACAAAACCAAACATTATAATAGTTCAGTAGAAGAGTAAGTCTTATCGACACATTAAATAATTATCATCTCAATATCCTGTTTCCTAAACACACAAAAATTGCTGAGTACAGAGAAGCATAGAGATACCTCATACTATTATTACCCTAAAGAACTCGTTTATCCCTCTGGCTTACCCAAACCAAACTTGAAAAACAGACAAACATATCTTAGTTATATTGTAAGTGATTCCTCCATCCACTCTGGGAGAAAGGATTGAACTGTAACATAAAACATATAAGCAAATGCATAAAATATATCATATACATATAAATAAAATAAGTTTCATAAAGTACTTCAACTCTTCTTTCACCATCATCTTAAACATAATCATATAGTCTTCAGCTATCTGAGATTTACTGGTTTTACAAAATGCTAGGTATATAGAATACAATAAGCCTAGTTTTTTACACTTCATGCTTTTTCAAAGATTGCTATTCTAAATCAGTGAAACTCTCTTTTGTAAATCTGTTCCTGCAAGAAGGTATCAACAATGGCAGAAATAATCCAAATAAGCTGTTTATTCTTGTTTAGATTAACACAAATATTATTTCCCTAGGCTATACCATAAAGCATAAAAAATAATAGGGATTAATGAATTAAAAGTATATAAAATGTTTTGAAGTGTTCTTTATTAATAATAATCTTTTCCACCTGTAATATATGCAAGATACAATATGCTTCATATTATATACTTTTCATTTAACCTAAGAACCCTTTGTAGATGAGGAAACTCAGTTAAGTAACTTATCTAAGGTCACAGCAAGTATAGAGCAAACTGAGAATGTGAACAAAAGAACAGGCCTGGGACTGGAGCCGTAGCTCAGCGGTTTCGGCGCTTGCCTGGCAAGCACGAGAACCTGGGTTCAAACCCCAGCACCACGTACACAACTAAGTGTCAGAGCAACTAAGGCCATGTGAAAAACTAAATAAAGTTGTTTCTCTCTTTCTCTGTCTCTCTCACTGTCCCTCTACTTAAAAAAAAAAGAACAGGCCTATCCCAGAGGTCTTTTTCACCATGCTACTTCCTGTTAAGCTACTTTAAAAGCAAAATATAAAGTAAAAAATTAATTATGATAACCCTGTTTATTATTTGATTTTAATTATCATAATTCATGCTTAAAACATGCTGCTAAAAAGAGAATCAAAAGGCACGACAATCTTTTTCTGAAAAATGGTAATGGAACAACCAGACATCCACATTAAAAAAAAAAAAAA
>PVKS010047429.1:0-12833 GCA_004027875.1 Aplodontia rufa | reverse complement strand
TTTAGAGCACTTTCTCATGTATTCATTGGCTTGATCAATGTCCTCTGTTGAGAAGTTTCTATTTAGCTCTTTGGCCCATTTATTAATTGGGCTGTTAGTGTTTTTGTAGTTGAGATTTTTGAGGATTTTGTAGATTCTGGATATGAGACCCTTGTCAGAGGAATCATAGCCCATGATTCTCTCCATTTCCGTAGGAAACCTCTTGACTCTTTTGATTATTTCCTTGGCAGTACAAAAGTTTTTTAGCTTTATGGCACTGTATACATTGCTCCTCGAGTGATAAAAAATACAGGGAATTTGCCACCAAATATTTATTTTGTAATATCTCCCTGAGGGAGATAGATCAGGGATGGTTTCCCAAAATTGATAATAATTGATCTGATCAAAATATACTGTGGAATGTAATCAAATGCTAAAATGTACACCTTATAAAGTAAACACTATATTTCAGGATGTCAGATGAGTATAGCTTAGGTAGTCATCGAAGGGGTGAGCCTTGAGAAGAGTTTGGACTTGGACAGCATAAAAAAAAAGTAAATATTTAAAAAATAGTAAATATTTTAGCATGTTTTCAAGCACTCAGGGAGCTGGAAAAGAGATGCATGTTGGGAATAAAAGTAAGACATTCATGATCTTATCCGCTTTTCGACTTCAGAATTCATGGCTGTTTTATAGAACTCGTCGGAATCTATACTTATGTTTACCTTATGCTGTATCATAAAGCCACATCATTTTTACTTGCTATACTCAGACTTAATTTAATGTAGGCACTAGTTTGTGGATCTAAGTGCTGTAGGGAGTATGGCCATTGTATATGTCTCTCCCCAAAGCAGACCTGATGAGAACAATGGCTCCATTTTCATAGTGACAAGTACTTCAGTCACAATGAGCAACTCTTGCTCTAACACTGGACGATTTCACCCTGGAAAATTTCAGAGCTCGCCATAGAAATTATTTTATGAAATCCATATGCTTGAAGTGAACATATTTGGGTTGAGGTAGATTGACTGCTATCTTGAGGATAGTGCACATTTGTCAGAGTTTATTTTTTACTCGGTGACAGATCTACAGTGATGGTCCAACTGACTCAGACCTTATGGTTAATTTCTCACATTATAATGTGATTTCTACCTTGGTACTCCGACAGATGGTTTGTCTCTTCCTGTCTTGGATATTATGAGAAAAGGGATCATATTCGAAGTCTGGTAGAGCCACTGTTGAAATTCTGACACAGATCCCGAGCACCTTCACACCTGTGCACGGAAGTGAGGTATTTGTGGTCCTCCCTGCCAACTTATCAAGTTTAATTGCTGTGGCTCCACATCTCTGGCTTGGTATCATGTGGAAAGAGACTGTTCCAGGGGCACAGTTGGCTGTTTCATTTACTTTACTTCCAGTGTTATTTACTATACTTTGCCAGTCCTCAAGGAAGGAGGTTTTTTATTTTCTTTTAAAGCAGAAGGCCTCTCTCTCTCTCACTCTCTTTCTCTCTTTCTCTCACTCCCTCTCTCTCTCTCACTGCCTCTCTCTCTCTCTCTCTCTCAACATCTCCAGCCTCTACTCTGGCCAAACTTTCACATATAAAGTGTTCAATGTGAAGAAATCCAGGTTTAAAAATAAATGTACTGGCTGGAGCAGTGGATCAGTGCTTAAGTTGCTGGCTTGGCATACGCAAGGAGGGGGGTTCAAACCCCAGCACCATGTAAACAATGAAGTATAGGAGCAATGAAGGCCACATGAAAAACTAAATCAAATTAATTCTCTTTCTTTCTCTCTCACTGTCCCTCTCTCTCTTTAAAAAAATATAGATGTACTTTTAGTATGAAAGTAATTATTATTGGGTAATAAACTCACACTGTAACTAGACAGATTATAGAAATGTTATTCAGTTTTTAAGCTTTACTAGAAAATTACATTTTAACTACCAATAAGGGTATTTTAATATTGGCTATCATTCTGTGTGTGTGTGTGTGTGTGTTAAAGATAGAGGGAAAGAGAGAGAGAGAAAGAGAGAATCGATTTTTTTTTTCAATCTGGCCTTTGTTTCTCCGACACCTAGTTGTGTATGTGGTGCTGGGGTTTGAACCTGGGTCCTTGCTCATGCCAAACAAGAGCTCCAACTGCTGAGCCACCACTCCAGCCCCTGGCCATCATTCTTGATATGAAGCATGAGAGGATCAACCCACTTTGCATAGTTCCTTATATTTCATAGTCATTCTCTACAGTGAGACCTTTGGAGTTATGTTGTAAAACATGCATTACTTCCACATTTATTGGAGACCTCTAAATATCTAAATGTCCTTAAAGCATAAAAAAAAGCTATTTTTTTGTATTTTGAATTCTGGATTCTCTGAACATTTTATCAGAAATAATACTTTTAATCTTGTATTATGCTTATTTCTAAATAACTTAATAGAATCATATTCCCAGTTTATAATAAAAATTCAATGTGGGGTTGGGTTTGGAGTTGGTATATATAATGTGCAGGCATTTAAAGTATAATTCTGCAATAATATAGTAAATGACTGAAAAAGAATAAGATATATATGCATATATATGTACACACATATATCAAACAGTAATGTAAGTTTATAACATTTATGATATCAAGAATATGACTTTCTAAAATCATATTTATACTTTTATGCTTTTAGGATTGAAACACTTTGGGTAGAAGATAAAATATTATGTAAAGTCCTGCAGGTTAAGCTGAATAGTTTCTTTTTTCCAAAATGGAATGCATAACCAGAAGAAGCACCTGTAGAGATTCCACCTAAAAGTCTGTATTCCTGTAACCTGTACTCACCACAGTGTTGTGACAAGACTGCAAAGCAGTGCCCTAACCATTAAATCCAGAACTCTCTTAGGATGGCTCACAGAATACTCACGATGCCTAGCATAGCATCTGGCATGCAAAACATGTGCAACTTGACTCCTTGTCTCCTTGTAAATATGGGGAAAAAACTTTGAGTTTCTATTTCCCTTCATATACTAATAATACAAAAGTGAGTTCAATAGAAGCGGTCAGACCAGTTCTCTGACATGATCCTCTCCATTCTTGAAGGAGCAATGGCTCAACCGCGCCACTTGCAGGGAAGCAGGTGCCTTCCAGCCCTCCCACTGACTTGCTTTTCTGGATGTCCCTAGTCCAGTGCTGCGTTACATGACCCCACACGGCCTGCCCTCTGTGTCTTGCACTTCTGAGCTTTCACTTCCCTGTCTTTGCTCAACTTCTTTTTAAAATACCATTCTGATCCTATATGCCTATAAATCCTATTAATTAATTCCACTTTTATGCTAACTACCACTTCTACCAAACGGTCTAGCCCAATCTCCACAAATCAAAACTAATCTTTCCTAACATAGACTCCTAAAATTATTTTTCTATATTTTAAATCATAGAAATTACGTTTGCTGCCCTTTACTTCAGTATTTTTATGCTTATTTCTTTACAGTAACACCCTTACTATCCTGTAGACACTGCTTTTTCTTTTTTAAGTGAGAGAGAGGGGCTGGAGGGGTAGCTCTCAGCGCTTGCCTGGCATGCACCAATACATGGGTTCAAAATCCAGCACCATGCACACAACGAAGTGTTAGAGCAACAAAAGTCACAGGAAAACCTAAATAAAAATTGATTCTCTCTTTCTCTCTCTCTGTTCCTCTCTCTAAATAAATTAATTAAAAAAAAAGAGTTGATTTTTTTCATTTGGTTTTTATTTTTCCTTTATTTGTGTACACTGTGCTGGGGATGGAACCTGGGGCCTCACATATGTTAGGCAAGCACTTTACCACTGAGCCACCTCTCCAGCCCAGATAGATACTGTTTTATCTGTACCCTTCACAATGTCTCATCCACTTGAGCTTATAATAAAACACTACACATTATTTAAGGTACAATGAAAGAATGCATCACTTTGACTAAAAATTTAATGTAGAAATATATCCAATATATAGAAATTTGTATATCCTATGGTTTTCTATTTTTTAATGATATCGAGGGCTAAGGCAATTTTATTTTTTTACTTTGTTAATGTGATAGAACACACACAGCATAAAAGTTTCCATTGTAACCACTTTAAAATGTGCAATTTAGTAACAAAAGCATTCACATAGTTTGATGACTGTCACTACCATCCACTTCCAGAACTTGCTTGTTATTTCAAACTGAGACTGTGTACCCACTAAACACACACACACATGCACACACACCCAGAGTTACATTTTTATAGCAGCTATCAAAACAGATATTCTACACAAGAACTCTTAAAACATTTATATTTATTTCAGTTTCTAATATTATGTAATATTCATGTCAGGAGACAATGAGTGCTTCAGGTATCTGAAACATTTAAGACATGCTTTGTAAAAATGTACATTAGGTAAAGCATATCAGAATAAGAAAGTGACAGGCTGTGTTAAGATTTGCTATATGAATAAAGAAAATACAAGCCTGAAATTTGCATAAAAAGCACATGACTTTAAAATTTAAATAATTTTTACTCCAATTCTAATTTCTATATCCGTATGTCTATGAATATATTTGCACTCTTAAATGTATAGCATACATTTTTATATATGCATTTCATACAAATGCATATATAAACAGATTATTTGCCCTCAAGCCTAATGTGTAACTCCCCAAAATAAAATCAGAATAATATTCTGCAACTCTTCATTACATGAAATTTAAAAGAAGCAAAGTAGAACAAATTATCATGAAATATGTATGCATCTATGTAACATAAAATATTAATTAAGATGTATAGTTAAAACATTTCAATACATTTCTTATACTGTGCATCACATAATATTAAAAATGATGTCATCTTTTTGCTCATGTTACTGTTCTTACTTAAATTAACTTACATGGTAAGAATCAGAAGTTAGGGCTGGAGCGGTGGCTCAGTGTTTTCGGTGCTTGTCTGGCAAGCACAAGGACCCGGGTTCAAATCCCAGCACCACGTACACAGCTGAGTGTTGGAGCAACTGGGGCCGTGTGAAAACTAAATAAAGTTGTTTCTTTCTCTGGCTCTCTCACTGTCCCTCTCTCTTTAAAAAAAAAAAAAAAGAATCAGAAGTTATAGGATTGCAAATTGCCAACAAAATTTCCAAAAGTTCTGATTGGACTAATTAATCTCATCTGAGTCACTAACTCCAGCAAGCACTGGCATATGGCAATTATTCAAAATACCAAGAATAATTAAATGGATAATATATTAAAATAAATAAATATATACCTATGTAAATATCTTTTACATAAATATTTGTGATTTGCACTTTAAGAATTAAACTTTTAAAAATGGAAATGTAATGCAAAGAATTATTTTGGGAGAATCTATTTTAAATCTAAAGGCTTAAACATTGCAATTATTACAGGAATTGATTTAAATTGCAGTGAACAAAAGAGATGTCTAAGATTATGAAGAATGATTCTCCTCCATTTTAGTAAATGAAAAACCTCTTGTAATTATCTTTTACAATAACAATTTTTTTAAGATATCACATATATCTTTTAGTATTTTTATAAGAGAGTGAGTGAGAAAGAATCAATTTTTATTTTTTTTAATCTGGTCTTGGTTATTCCAACACTTAGTTGTATATGTGGTGCTGAGTTTGAACGTAGGTCCTCACAGCTCCAGCCAGTAATTTTTTTTAACATCAGAAGCACCGTAATACACTTAAATCGCTTTGGTAGGTAGGTGAATTCACATTAATAAGCAAACAGAATTTCAAATTCAAATAAGTTAAGGTAATCAAGCCAGTTTATTCTAGAAAATGTGGGTTGAAGTAAAGATAGACTTGGGGATACTATATATCTATACATAAGTCTATATCTAGGTACATACACATTCCATTTATAAATGTTACCCACAAAATGGAAAACACAATGCATTTTCTTAGATTTATAGATTAGTAAATTGTATTCACATATACTATTTTGCCCAAATTCACACAGCATGTTAGATTTTACTTGCCAAGTCAGTCTCTGAATTTCCAGTTAAGGCTGCAGTTTACATAAAGGAAAGCTATTCCTTATTACGGTCTGCCAAATTCATAACTTTCCCACTCTCAATCTTTAAACAAAATAAAATGGTGCTGTTTCCCCAATTCCTAATAGCTAAAGGAAAATAGGGGGTTTTGACATGCTCAGAAAACAAAATTTGGTATGTCTTAAAGAGTTCTTAAAATTTTTATTATTGTAAAAGATAATTAAGAGAGGTTTTTCATTTACTAAAATGAGGGAGAAATCATTCTTCATAATCTTAGATATCTCTTCTGTTCACTGCAATTTAAATCAATTCCTATAATAATTGGAATGTCTAAGACTTTGGATTTAAAATAGATTCTCCCAAAATAATTCTTTGCATTACATTTCCATTTTTAAAGTTTAATTCTTTCTTAAAATGCAAATCACAATATTTCCCTTTGTGAAACAGAGAGACAAAGAAATATTCTCCTGTATAAAAACTATTAAAAATTTGCACATCCTGATTTAGTTGAAGAATTAAAACTTTCTTTAAATCTATGCAGCTACTTAAAAATACTGTTCATTATATACTTTTACACATATTTTCCAAATATTAAATTATATATTATTTTAAGTAAAATTATATTAATATATAATACTTAATTTTATATGGTGGAATTTAATCATATTCATATTTATATTGAATACATTTCTTGTCAATTTCTTGTATTTAAATGTACATATAATAAAATAAATTCTTAGTTTTACATTTTTGAAAAATCAAAAAAATCAGCTTAACCACTAAGTCTTTTCTGAAATTGCATAACTCTGAAAATATTATTTCACAGCTGCATTCCTCCGCCTATTTAAAACAGATTTCCTTTATTTTCTGCATGTTGATTCCAGTGTAATGAGGTATGAGAGTTTATTTGCTCTTTTTAGGGGATAGAACATCCTGGGAAGGAGGCCAGAGGAAGTGTCATGAGAGTTGAAGGATTCATGCAAAGTTCATTTACCCTTTTCATTGTTTCTCCGAGCCTGAAATGTGCTTTTTGATCTTCTACCTGGTGACTTCCAAGCTGTTGAGCAAACAGGAACCTGGTATTTCTGTAAAGGTGAAATTTCACTCTGGCACGCAAATGAATGAATGTGAATGTCACCTTCTAATTAAAAATTTTCTGTGTTTTCTAATGGGGAGGTTGCAGAACATTTATATCTTCTTGCCAAGCACAAACTTCAGAGTTGGCTAAGATATAAAGTCATATAACACATACTACATTTCACTCTAGTATTTTATATAAATATATTTATCATCCTCATCAGGAAGTTGCTTTCCCAGGAACCTCAATTTTTTCTTCATTCCTTCGCCTTTTGTTCCCTTCAAATTATGGATCATTAAGAAATAAGTTAATTTAGGAAAAAATTAATATTAATTTATTGAGCACTGCTATATTGGAGGTACTACTCCAGTCACCTGACACATAAACCCACTTAAGCTTACTCTCGCCTTCTGAAATGGGATCTATTACCTACATTTTTACAGCCAAGGACACTAAAGCAGAGACAAGTGACTTGAACTGTCCAAAGTCACACGCTGAGTAAGTAGCAACACCAGTAACTTATACACAGATGGTCTAGATTAGTTTAGTCAAAATGAACGTCAAACTCATCCTCCATATTTCACAAATTACTTAGCTAAAATGAAAATTTGACTGTATCACTCCCATAGTTAAAAAAAGTTTTATCAATAAGCACATTTCACTCCTGTGGTAAATTTTAAAACTTCAGCATGAAATGCAACATTTAAATCGATCAAGCCCTACCAGCATCTGAAATCTCATTTTCCATCACTTCTTGCTCTAATACGCCAGTTACTCCATACTTTCCCAAATGTTCCATTTAATTTCATACTCCTGTTGCACTGTCTGTTACTCTATTTTTATGTAACACTTTTCCCTTTATCCATGGTTATATGCAAACAAGTCTTCATTATTTAAAAGATAGTTCAGGTTGCATCTCTAAAAAACCATCCTTGAATTCCATCATCCCCAAATAATCAACCCTTCTATTTCTGTAATATGTGTATTATTGAAATAGTATATGTCCCACTGAATTAGAAAAATTTATTTATAAATTATTGATCCCTGCCAGGAAAGGGCTTTTTTTCTGTGGGGGAAGAAGCAATCATTTTTATGATGCTATAACATAGATAGTATCAGATATATAATAAATGCTTCTTGAAAAAATGAATATGTAAATATTAGCACTTGGATCTTTAATGCATTCTAGAATATCTTTCAAATTTGATCAATTAAATATATTTAAAATATGTGACATCAATAATACAAGTCATCAACTCATTTTATAGAAAGTGAATATTGACTTACTAAATGGAGACTTTTTAATTTTGAGAGAGAGTAACTGTTAGGTCATAATGTTGTTTATCTCTTAAACAAATGATGTTACATAGATATATATGCAGACAGAGAAAATGATAACTTCTCTACCTAGTGTCTCAGATTTTTCTTTGTCTAATTCTGAAAGGTGAAAGAAGCCATTAAGTATTCCATCTGAATAAACCAGCACCAGATATGGCAAACATATCTGGTACACAGTGTACTCAAAATCAATCTATGTAATAACTACTTTTTAATATTTCCATTTTGCAGATAAATTATAGGAAGTGTAGAGAAGTTAAATGAGTTATAAGTGTCAGAAACCAAATTGAAAACAGAATTTGTGAGCCACACAGATTTTTCAGTCTTTCTCATGGTGAAATACTATGCAGTCTTTTACAAATTGTGAGCCTTCATTCAAGAGCTGAACTCTTGATGCCAACACTCTCACTGCTCACTCCTCTGAATTTGGGAATTTCCAGTTTCTGAGCAACCCACAGTCATTTGCAATGGTATTAAATGGTAGTGTATTGTTTCCAAACCTGAACTGAATGAAAAAGACTTTATTGCAGATACTCCTATTTGTTTTCTTTTCATTTTCTACTTATAAAACAATTTCTCTTCCTTGGTGAAACAGTCACACAGAAGAAAAATATCATCCACAATTTCATAATCCAAATCTAAACACTGCTAAAATTTTGATAATTAGTGGAATGAGGGTGAGGAGACATAATATTTTCTTTTCTTTCTTTCATTTTTTTTTAAGAGAGAGGGACAGTGAGAGAGACAGAGAAAGAGAGAAACAACTTTATTTAGTTTTTCACATGGCCTTAGTTGCTCCAACGCTTAGTTGTGTACGTGGTGTTGGGGTTTGAACCCGGGTCCTCGTGCTTGTCAGGCAAGCGTGGAAACCGCTGAGCCACCGCTCCAGCCCCGACATAATGTTTTCTTAAATAGGAAATGAGGGCAATCGTGTACATTCTTTTAAAATTTGACTTTTTGACTTTTCATGTATTATGTTCATGAACATTTACTAACGCTCTCAAATTTCCAATTGTTTCTGTGTACTCATAGTTAATATTCTTCAAGAATTTTAAAAAGTCTTCACAACGTACTAAGTACTTCACAACAGTCCTTCCACGCATCAGTCTGCCAAGCGAGTTTACCATCAGTGCAGAATGAAGGTAAGTCGTGAAGCTACATCCCAAGCACTCGGATTTGTACTATGATTTGCTCCTTGCAGAAGCTGCTTCTGGTACCGCAGTGCTCTGGATTGTGATCACCTGTAGTACATTTTGTTTAAGCAATCTCCCATTTGTGAACTTTTTAACCTATTTTAAATTTTCTTGCAAATAGCTTGGCAATGTACATCCTTATATCTAAAATTTGGAGCATTTCTTCAAATACTTCTTAAATTCCTAAAAGCAAAATTATTTGATCAAATATTGTGTGCATTATTAAAACTTTTGTGCATATATGAATATTTTCAAAGTCTCTTCTAAAAGACTTGGACCAATGACTTTCTTGGCAGCAGTGTATGAGAGTGCCTATTTCATGGATTATTGAACAAAAGGAATCATTTGTAAAAATATTATCATTTAGAGCATTGGAAATGGTGTCTAGTTAGTATTCTGTTTTGCATTTTTTGAGACAATAAAATTGAGGTTTTTGCATTTCTTGGCCCATTTATGTTACTTATTTTTATATATTCCAATTCATGCCTTTTCCTGTGTTTCTACTGAAACAACATTTTTTCCTACTTGAAAAGGCCATCACACATTAAGGACATTAACATTATCACATTCTTTTATATATATTAATTAGTCCTCTGTTCTTTCACTAGTTTCACTCAGTGTAATATGCTGAAATACAGACCAAACTATTAAACCAAATATTAACCATTGCAGGGAGTTCAGCCTCCATACACTCACGTATCTCTATTTCTCTTTTTTTTAAACCTGGAAAAGTTTGATACTGTTCTAGGAGACAGAATCTTGTAAAAAATATTACTAATGAAGCATATTAATTATTCATCCATTAATTTAATGTATTGTTTGTTTATTAGATATCAGGCACCCTTTAGCCAGTAGCTTTCAATTCGAGTGTACATTGGAATCACCTAGGTTGCTTGTTAAGAAGATAGATGTTCTTCAACTTCCAACACTAGTTTCTGAATCATCAGGACCAGAGTGAGGCCCAGAAACATGAATTTTTAGTAGGAACTCTATTAATTCTAATGACTATAGCCCACTAACTACAGTTTGAAGGGTATAATAGTATGTATAACACACACAATTAAAGTAGGGAACTGGGGGGCTGGAGTGGTGGCTCGGCGGTTATGGTGCTTGCTCAGCATGCATAAGTACACGGGTTCAAACCCCAGCACCCATCTACACAAATAAGTGTCGGAGCAATGAAAGCCATGTGAAAAACTCAATAAAGGTTGATTCTCTCTCTCCCTGTCCTTCTTTCTTTAAAAAAGTAAATAAATAAAGTAGGGAACTGGAATATAGTGGAATATACTACGACAACAAAGAATGATGTTTAGGAGTATACAGAGAAAAATCTAATAAAATCTTTGGTGGTGCAAAGGGGTAGTTGTTGGTTCATGTGACAGACAATTTAAGACCAAAGAGTGTGATTATTATGAGAAGTCTGTACACTATTCAGTAGGAGGTATTCATTGCACAAAAGGTATGAGGGATAGAAGGTAAACCCAGAAAACTAAATAGGACATGAATTATTAAGAATTCATCAGGTAGGGGCTGGAGCAGTGGCTCTGTGTTTATAGCACTTGCCCGGCATGTGCAAGTACACGGGTTCAAACTCCAGCACCACATACGCAACAAAGTGTCAGAGCAATGAAAGCCATGTGAAAAAACTGAACAAAAAAAATTGATTCTCTCTCTCTCTCTTTCTCTCTCTCACTGTTCCTCTCACTCTTTAAAAAGAAAGCAGAATTTATCAGGTTGTGCTAAGAATCCTAGATTTAATCCTGTAAGGCAAGTGAGCCTTAGGGGTATTCTATCAAATTCCAAATCAGAAAGATCACTTTGTGTGGTACATTGTCAATAAGAGTGAAAGATTTCTGAAGGCCACTTAAAGGCCTTTTGTGTTAGTACAGGCAAGAGAAGGTGGAAATCTGAATATGATAATTTTATAAAGAATACAGAAAATTGGAGGAGCAACTGCTGATTCATCTAGTGAGGAAGAGAGGGCTGTGATGAGAAGCGCCAAGGTATCTGGCTGAGACAACTGAATGCGTGCTGTTTCCATGAACTCAGAGACACACAATGCTGAGGGAGGGCCAGGCACAGCAGGAACAAGGGCAAAGCCAGGTTTTGTGCATCTTGAAGCCTATGGAATTTGCAGGCCCACTTTTAACCGGATGACTACATGGATGTACTGGTGCATCCTTCCCATGATATTGGAAGAAGGCTGTGTTTACAAAGATAATACTTAAGCTTTATTAATTAAATCTGCCGTGCAGGACAGAGTTCACTTTTGGACATATTGATTGCAAATGATTTCTGCTTCAGTCAGTGCTTTTGCTGCTGTGACTAAAAGACCTGACAAGAACAATTTTAGGAAGAAATGTTTATTTGGGGGCTCATGGTGTCAGAGGTCTTAGTCCATGGAAGGCTGGCTCCATTCCTTGGGGCTTGAGGTGAGGCTGAATGTGGGGGAAGGTATGGGTCCTGGAAGGAGAGAGAAGCTCCACCTCACCAGATACAGAATATATACCCAAAGGCACACCCGCAATGACCCACCTTCTCCAGCCACACCCTGCCAGCCTGTGGTTCCCAGTTAATCCCCATCAGGAGATGCACTCGCTGAGCTAAGACTCTCATAACCCAATAATATCACCTCACCCTTTCTGGATTATCTCACATGAGTTTTGGGAGGACATTTTTCATCCAAACCACAATATCCAAATAGACTTTTCTAATATGTACTTCAAAAAACCTGTCTTAGGTACAGGTATTATTCCTAGAGCCAAGCACAACTGTGTGAGAGAGCACACAGTAAGTACTTCAGAACTAAATGGAATGACGATTGCCTCAATACTGTCTACTTATGCTTCAGGAGAGGATTTACAGAGTTGGCTGCGTAGAAGCTCCTTGCTCCATGACCCTGGACTGGAGAGGCAGAAACAGAAACTGCAATGACTGCGCATTGCCCAACAGAAAAGTAAAATTGACAGCAGTTACCCTGCCTAGGGGGAGATATCGGTAGCCATGATAAAAAGGACTCTAAAATCACCTCGATTCCTAGGTAGCATAGCTGCAGAATAGTCATTGTCTTCCTTACTTTTGATTCATCCATCTTATTAACTCTCAAATTAGTTCACTGGAAAAAAAATTTTAGAAGAGGGTTTATGTGGACCTTCAAAACATCTTCCCCATTTTTTTTTAAAAGAACAAAGTATCAATGCTCCCCTGAGATTATAATGGACCATGTAGTTCACT
>PVKS010047428.1:0-12830 GCA_004027875.1 Aplodontia rufa | reverse complement strand
ACACTAAATCAAATTAACAAAACATTCCTTAAGCACAGCACGAGTGTAGCTTATTATAATCTGGAAAATTCCACACTGTTTATTAACTCCTAAGCAAGGCTATGATGCTTAGAAGTGTACCACAGTAGACGACGTCAGCAGCCACAAGCGTGATGGCTCTGGGTGTGTTGCTATGGCAACCGTGTACTCAGCAGCAACGCAAGGTCTGCCTCTTGCCAACCCAGAGGCAGAAAGAGAAGAAAACAGCCAGCTTCCTGATTGGAACAACCCAGGGAGTCAACGCAGGCCATCTCTACCATTCACACATACAGGAAATTTCTTTTCAACAGTCTGAAATCATCTTCAACTTACTCTTACAGAAAAAATATACAATTCCCTTTCTCTACTGCAAAATCATAGCCAATACATCAAAGCACAAAGTTCTAGAGAAATGTATAAGGAGAAGAAAGAGATTATTGGGTGTCTGAAAGATACCAAAGGCATGTGTCAAGTCCAGGTATGATGGGCTTTTCTGAGAAGGAGATGGAGAAGTGCTAGGCCATCTGAAAAGTCATCCTGAGAAACATTCCCTAGAGAGGTGCTATACTTTGGTTCTAAAATATCTCCCAAAGGCCCATGAGTTAAAGGCTTGGTTCCCAGAAAGGTGCTATTGAAAAGTGGTGGAAACTTTGAGAGGTAGAGCTTTGTGAGAGGTCTTTGGGTCACTGGGACATGCCCCTGAAGAGGACTATGGAACTCCAGTCCTTTCCTCTCTCTCTCTCTGCTCTCTGGCTCATGAAGTAAGTGGTTTTGTCCCCTCCTCACACACATGTTCCCACCATGATGTGTTTCCTCACCACAGGCCCCCAATATTGGAGCCAACCAATCATGGACTGGAACTTCTAAAACTGTGAGCCAAAATAAACCTTTTATCTTCATATGTTAACTCTCTCAGGTATTTCATTATATTGACAAAGCAAACTAACACAAGGAGAGAGACATAAGAAAGGAAACAGCAAACTAGAGTATGATTCTTTTAAGGGAAGCCATTCCCGAGGACAACGAAACCCCAAAAGAGGCATCAGGAACCTCCAACACCAAATTCCACAAAATGTACTTTTGGATATGCCACATTATACTGAAATAAAACAGAAATGGTCAAACATACCTTTTCTACTGGCAGGAAGTCATTTTCTACTTCAATTGACCTTGGTCTTAGTTTGATTGGCTTGTCTTTGAATATATCTCCAAAGCCCACTCCCTTAACTTTCTTGGGCTGGATGGCCGCAGTTGCCATTGTCCCGTTGGCACCTTCCGACTTGGTACTGCTAGAGTCACCCCCATCGCTCTCAGAGCCTGTGGTTTCCCTTAAGCCTGTCAAGAAGGGGGGTGGGGAGAGAAAGATCTTAGAAACCATCCAGAGCCCTGAAGAAGAACTTTACAACCAGCTAGGAGCCAACTCTCCTGGTGTTACTGGGTACAGGATAAATTGCACTGGGCTTTTGTATTCATTGTGTTGAGCATGCTGAATTTAGCTGGCTGAGTTTTGTTCGATCTTCTGACCCCCAGCCTTTTTTTTTTTTTTTTTTTGGTACTGGGGATTGAACCCAAGGGCACACATCTCCAGCCCTTTTTTCCTTTTTTTTAAATTTTAAGATAGAGTCTCAGTAAATTGCTGAGGGTCCTTCTAAATTGCTGAGGCAGGCTTTGAACTTGTGATCCTCCTGCCTCAGCCTCCTGAGCTGCTGGGATTATAAGTGTATACCACTGCATTCAGGTCCCCGACCTTTTTTAAAACCCTGAAGCAAAATAACTTCTCAGAAAACCTAATTTCCAGGAGACCTCTTTGAACAAATGACATTTCACTGCTCTTTAGCCAGAGCCTGGTTCTGATCCAAAGTTGACTTTAGCCTGTGCAATAACAACCCTCTCCACCCCCTTCACCTCCCACCCAGTCAGTACCACATACTGTACCTCCAATCTTTCTGAATCATGTCAATTAGCAATTAGCAATGAAAATAACATTTCCTAAAGGGAATCTGTAAAGCTTAAATTGACTTAAATACATGAGCAATTAAAGAAACCACACAAAATTATGACTGCCAAAGAATTAAATCTCTTTGGATGGTTTCACCACGAAGAATAAATACATGCAGACATGTTTCTGTAGGAAAGCACTGAACCAAAATTGACATTAAGATGGGCTCACTAGCAAGACAATGGTGCTTGTTAAAGAGGGAAAGCTGCCCTCCCAGAGGGTAGAATCCCCCAAGTCTATGGCTCTCCTTCCCTCCTTTAACACCATCCTCTTTCCAAAGCTGAGTCCCTTTACAAAGAACCCTGGGTGCACGACACTCTTCCTTTGACCTCTTGTGGCATGTGCTGGGAAGCATAAACTAGTTATTAGCAACACAGTGTGGACACTTACCTCCCCAGATTCTTTTTCCCCCAGGCTCTGCCCACAATCATGTTCCTAAAAGGAAGAGCCTATTTGGATCTAGTTAATTTCTGCATATACATTCTCCCTTTAATGGTCAGTACATCAATTTTGCCATCAAAGGGCAAGATTCAGAGGAAATTTTATGGAATACTAAATTTTGCCATTAAACTGTGTCTCAGAGCCTCTAGAGGTGTAGGATAGCTCCTGACCATTTACTACAAATCTTCTGATCATAGTGATGCTCTTAGGAGGAAAGTATGTCGTCAAATTTTTGTTCTCTATTGGCCAATCATGCATTATCTTCTTATAGGTCAGAT
Source organism: Aplodontia rufa (assembly GCA_004027875.1). Taxonomy (NCBI): domain Eukaryota; kingdom Metazoa; phylum Chordata; class Mammalia; order Rodentia; family Aplodontiidae; genus Aplodontia; species Aplodontia rufa. Next base: position 10,094 of record PVKS010047428.1, on the reverse strand, counting down.
GACCTCCTAGTCCGTAAGAACGATACACCAAATAATTGCTCACATAAAATATCATAAAATGCTGAAGTCTTTCAAATGAGGAAGTCTCGGTGCAAGAAGAAACTGTTAAAACAGATAAAATATAGATCATTATAAATTGCTAACGAGTTTCAAAATCAAATCCTTAAACAATTGTTTTCTTTGTTGTTACTATTATTTTCCATAAAATTGTATTTCTAAGCCAAAAGGGATGGGAAGGAGGATGGCCGCTGGTGCAGATTTTAATTAACAGCATTTGTGAGCAAGAACAGAGGACAAAACAATGAGGAGCGGCCCACAACAAGGGGGTCAGCTGCAACTCACAGGATTGGATTTGAGTGTGCAAACATGGGAAAAAACCCTGAGTTAGTTATCCATTCGTGTGTTTGTCTGTTCATTGTTTTTGGATATATCCCTACTGGAGATATAATTTTGAAGTCTAAATATTGTGTCACTTTCCCTTTAACATGTTCTCATTTTGCTGTATGGATTCTTTCTATGTGATAAATGGCTTGTATATTCTTTTCTGGTTTGGAATGAACCATTTGAGGGTGAAATAAAAACAAAACCATTAGTGGAAAGAAACCATCACTACCCTCTTCCCTCCACCATCAGCACCAGAAGGCAGCAGGACAGATGGTTAGGGCAAATCTGTTTTAGTCCTTAAGAGACAGTATTCAAAGTGTTCTACCAATCCCCATTAACTAGAACCATGGCATTCTCAGCCATTGCCATCTTAATTTCACCAAGTTTTTAGTGTTAAGGATTTGCTGCCTTCAGGCTTATCTCAATAACTTCATATTAATCACTGTGAGATATATTCTATATTACACAGAGAGAGGGTGCATCATCATTCAACCACACAAGCATGACCTGGGAAGGAAACACAAGGCAGATTTTTCTTCCAGAAACTCTGGTAGCCTAGTTCAGTATTTTTTTTCAGTAGCAATGGGGATTGAACTCAGAGGCCCTCGACCACTGAGCTATACCCACTCTTCTTTTTGTTTTGTTTTTTTTTTTTTATTTTGAGAAGGGTCTCACTAAGGTGCTGAGGCTGGCCTCAAACTTACAATCCTCCTGCATCAGCCTCCTGAGTAGCTGGTTTTACTGGCAAGTTCCACCACACCTGGCTGGTTCTGTCACTTTTAAGTACATAAATTAAATAGACAAATATCTGCATTGGTAAAACAACTCAATATCTAGTTCCTTCCTGTTGGAAGGAAAGAAAGATAATTTCATTTTCACATTTATTTGGTGTTGCATATTTTAGCTACTGGTGTCCATCATATATATTATCCCATGAAATGTCCTCATCTCATGCTCAGGATGCAAGATGACACTCTTGGGTAGTGAAATCCAAAGAGTGGACTATGGACTGGGGCCAGTTCATGAAGGACTTCTTACCAGGGCATCATGATATAAGTGCAAAAAGTGTATATGTTTGGAAATGACTTTAGCATTTTAGCAGCGTGCAATGGTGTGACTTCCAATCATATGCCCAGAGGATGCATCCAGGTGGTTGGGCCACAGGCCAATCCAGATGCTGCTAAACTCCCTTGGGGAGGCACAGACAGCACACAGCAACTATGCATCTGTCCGCAGTAAGGGAAAAATAAACATCACCAAACGGATTGAGAAGCATGGTTCTAGCATTCATGTCTGAATCTTCTCTTTTATCACATCCACATCCATATGTATATACACATATGCATATACACACAGTAAGGTGGATACTCTTCCTTCAAGACAAAAGAACAAAGCTTCTTCTAAGCTGCTTCCGCCAGTCCTGTAACTGTCCACTTCTGTGTAATTTGCCCTACACTTCTGGCATTGATCAGAGCCATTATTTATTTTAAATTTAACACAAATATGTATAGTGATTCCTATGTAGCAGGAACCATTCTAAGGGCTTCATGAGATTGATTTATTGATCTTCTTCTCAACTTTTGGCAGCCTTATTTCACAACACAAAAGGCTACGTGTTGGCCCTGCCAAAAAGAAGTCTGCCGTGTGGTGATTAGCTGAATGAGCAAAGCAAAACACCATTTCTGGCATGGACTTTCATGCCAAAGTCTTATTTCTTTGAACCACACAGTGACACAATGGCTTAGCAGTTTCTAAAAACCCACTCAGAAAAAGCAATAACCATGAGAGGTCAATGCCTCTCCCAGAAGCCATCTTCCACCATGTCATGTGCCATGACGAATGCTACTTTTCCCTTCTCTGCACACATGGTTCATGCACACATGTCACATACATGATAAAGGCAGAAAGCATACAAGAAAGCGCCAGGGGCTAGTGGTGGGAATGCTCTTGTAGCACACACCAAGGAGATGACACTTATCATAGGCAAATAAGTCCATATCCTTGGATCAGAAATTCGCACAGACACTTGGCAGAAGCATGAGCAGCTCAGGAAAGGGCAGCTGCATCAAAAAACACAAGTACCCAGATCTTATCTTTACAATTGCCTGCTGCTGTTAAGGTCACTCACTGTAATAGCGTCTGTGGCCCTCCGTCTTTCCCGGTGCAGCTCGGTACAGAATTGTCCCTTCAAAGGTAGTCTTTCCTGACAGTGAATGAGAGAAGAGAAGGGGAGAGAAAAACAAGAGAGGGGAAAGGGGAAGCAAATGATGGCAAAAGAAGGAAGAGGAAGAGTCTTTAACTGAACTTGCCTTCAATGAATCCACTGCAAGAGCTTCATCCACAAAATTAGAGATCATTAGGCAGAATTTAAGAATGTTACAGAATGAGCCCAAAGTCCCCATGCAACCAGGAAGGCAATGAGCACCCGGATTTGGGGCTTGCCTCTGCAAGTGACAGGCACATAGATTGTGCTCAGCTAAAACCTGGAAGTCATTTCAACATCATAATTTAAGAATTGGAAAACCTCAATTAACCAGAGGGAATACAATTCATGGATTTCTTCATTGACTCTACTATGCAGCACTGTCTTTGTTTTGGAGAATATGATCTAAGCATATTGCATATATAGGCCCATTATCCTTCACCTTTGACTTCTACAGCCCCATATGATAAAAACAGAATACTTCAGCCCTAGGATTCCAAATGAGACCCAGAGTTCTCTTCAAAAGGTTTCTTGGGCTGGGAGTGTAGCTCACTGGTATAATGCTTGCCTAGCATGTAAGGCCCTGATTTGATCCCCAGCATCACAAAAATAAATAAATAGAAGATTTGTCATCCTGAGTATCTTTAAGCAAGAGAATGTATTAATTTACTAGAGAGTGTTTTACCAAAAAGATTTGAAACCAGTAGTGGCATTCATCTCAATGTAAGGGGATTTCTACTTAGCACCAAGGATACCAGAAAATCCTGTTTCTTGAAACATCTTAATTGAGGTTTTACCATATCAGTCATCATGAAACTGTATTTTAGCATGAGGATGTAGGACTCACCCAGTATCAAGTGTCAATTTTTTTGTTACAAGTATAGGTTATCAATATCATAACACTGGACATATGGTTAAAGCCTAAATATCTCTGGAACCATGAGGAAGTACAGAGAATACACACCGTCCCAGTTTGAGTGCACTCTCCCACCCCCCACAAATACACACACACACACACACGCACACACACACACACATATATACATAGGCCCTACAGAGAGTACCACTAACAGGTAAAATGATTTGCTAAAGGAAAATTTAATTAATGAAGGCATTACTCTAAGAAATAAGTTCTATCATGACTTTTCAATTAAATACTCAAACTTGAGGCTAGTCACATCATACAGCTTCATAGTTAAATGGGAGGGATGAAAAAGGTAGGCTATATTCACAGATGGTAGAACTGACAGGGAAGAGAGCAACCCATCTCACTTCTTAGAAACATTCCATGTAAAAATGGGAAACCCAATAGGAACCACAGTGTCAGTGCTAGGGTCTTGTCATTCCTATAATGAAGGGATTTGTGAATAATCAGATTAATAACTTAAACAGAATCAGGTATTTCTCACTCCTATGTCATACAGGCATGGTAGTACACCTGTGTTTTGAAATCTGCCCTTTTTGACAGATGTGCTGCATCCAATGAAAGCAAATATGTAGGCACTCAAATCGCAGGCTATGTAAGAATAATCTAGAGAAGCAACAACGTATTTCAAATGTTTTAACTAGACCTGCAGCTCTTGAGGACTTTGATGACCAAAGCAGAGGAAGCTAAAAATGGCTAGTTTTCATTTGAGCAAATTTTCATTCAACTTCAGTGATGAAGTCAATACTACTCCTGAGGCACAACCTTTTCTGTGAGCCAGGCCCTCCAAAACCAAACAGCAGCCATGCTCTCCATGTCAGAAAACAAGTATAAGGGAGGAAAAATCACTATTTTGAAAATGTTCTCTCAAGTACAATAGAACTTCCATATGCCCTTCTACTGGACCAGGTCTGAGAGTCAGTGAGATAGACCATGGCCTTGATGTCTCCAAATTTGGTCAAGCCTGTCCACCAAGTCTCCCTGTCCACTGGCAACAAGGCTATCTGGGAGGCAGCCTGGGCTGAAGTCTAGGTGAGGAAACACAGGCATTCTATCTGAAGAGAAAAGAAATGAGCAAAAGAAAAGATCATGAACAGGAGTGAGGTTTTCTTCATTGGGGAATATAATTTACTGTCAGTATTAAATATGGATACTTGCAGGCTATAAACAGTATAGAAAGGGAAGAATTTTAAAATTCAAATACAAAATCATATGCTTATGCTAACTTTGCTTAACCCTTTATTTTATCAATTTGCTAACTGCTCTTCTCTGCTAATGGAATATTCACCAAACACAAAACAAATATCAAGAAATATTACAAAGAAAAAGGTCTAGAGTAGAATTCCTCAGCCTGGTTTTTGTTTTCATAGATTAGGGGCACTGGATCACTGAACAATCGGGTTTTTATACATGATGAAACATAATATTTTTGTATCATGGGAATAGTTTGTCATATATTTTAAAAAGCCGGCTTCATCTTTGTCTTTATGCATCACTAAGTATCAAAACCTAAACTTTTTAAAATAAGAAGTTAGGAAACTGAGTGGATTAATTCAAATGGAAAAATCCATGGTGATTAATGATTGTAGAAAGAAAATGCAAACTCTGCCTCTGGAGATTATGGGAAATAACTGAAAAATGCTACTATAGCTATAGGATTTTGAAAAACAAAGGAATATTTTTAGTTATATAACAATGATTTGAAGTTAAGTAATGTTTTTAAAATGTTAAAAATGGAAGAGACATTTGCTCTTAAATGTTAGGCAAAATATGAATGAAACTGAAATTGGACAACAGTCATATCTGGATTTCTTTGCCACTAAGTCCAAATAATTCTTAGAGAGTCAGGATATTCTGTATTTATAAACATTTGATGATTAGTTGTATTTCACATTATTTAGTCAATAATAAGATGTGCATAATTATGAAAGAAAACAATTAATTGTGATCTGTGATCATGATAAGAAATAAGATCAACTTAAGTCAAGTTTGAAACTTGTCAGATGCACTCTGAACAGGTGACCTGTATGTGTAATGGAGACAACATTAGAGTTTGTATGTGGAAGACCGGTGTGTCATTCTGGCCTCCATACTCACAAGCCAGGCCACACCCAGGACTTAATTACACTGGGATTTAGTGCTGTCATCTGATACTAGGTTAAATGATCTCTAAATTCCTTTCTACCCCTAAAATCCTAAAATCCTGCTTGCACTACTAATGCAAGCACGTGGATTTTTTTTCTATTATTATTATTATTTTTCAGTGCTGGGGAACTAAACCTAGGAACTCACATGTGCTAGACAAGTGCTCTACCACTGAGCTACAGTTCTAGCCCTCAATGTTTGTTTTTTACAACCCCAAATGTACTAAATACCTTGTGTGGGGGTGGAGGAGATCTGGCATGTGGAAGCCTAGAATGGAGAAATCTATAAATTCAAAGGAATTTGAGATATGTTTACTAATCACAAAGTAGGTACTTTATTTGGATGTAGATTTGCTCTAACAAATTGCATCAAATATAAGAAAACTGTTAGGGGAAAGTGAATACTGACCATATTTTTAACTATTTTAAGGAATTGCTGCAATTTGGGGTGTATGTGATAATGGTATTTTAAGACAGCCTTTTATTGACAAATACTGAAATATTTATTAGTGAAATTTTTTAATTTTTTTAAGAGAGAAGGACAGTGAGGGAGAGAGAGAGAGACAGAAAGAATCGATTTCTATTGAGTTTTTCACATGGCCTTCGCTGCTCTGACAGTTGTGTACATGGGTGCTGGGTTTTGAACTCGTGTACTCTTGCATGCCCCACAAGTGCTGTAACCACCAAGCCACTGTCCAGTCCCCCATTAGTGACATTTTTATAAATTATAAAGTATCTGGAATTTGCTTCAAGATAGTATGGGAGAAGAATGTATAGGGCTTTAAAAATTTGGTGATAGATTGGTAATTGCTCAAAATATGTGACAGGTACACAGGAGTTCATTACACTAGTCTTACTTTTGTGTATGTTAGAATTTTTTATAACTAAAGGTTCATAAAAATATTTTTGAAAAAGTACCTTTAAGGTTTTATAAGTTCTATGAATGGGAAAAATATTTTTAAATTTAAATATGCTACAAAAGTTTCTGCTACTACATAACTATGCATTTCCTCCTCTGAGACACAATGTTTAAGCAAAAAAATCAACCTTAAAACATAATTGTTATAATTATTTCCTTGACAGATTAGATTATCCTGAACAATAATCTAAGAAGTTTATGGATTTTGTAACGAACAACCACATGTAAAAACACAACACAATAAGAAAAACAAAACAAGTTCTAACAATTTTCACCTATCATTCAAAAATAAAAATGCCTTTTTAGAGTAAGAAAAAATTCATCAGGCATTTACTCAACACTTCCCATATGACAAGCAGTCATCGAAGACTTCTTTAACATAGTGCTAATGTTTCTTCTCACATTCATCCATTAGTACACAAAATTCAGTAACTACCTCAAGAACTTTCCTAAAGTAGAAATATGAAGTATACAAATACCAAATAAGCACATACACATACAGAAGCAGGGCTGTGTGTGTGTGTGTGTGTGTGTGTGAAACAGATTGATTGTGTACAAGCTTCTCTTCATACCAAGATATAGGTTTTATTTATCTTTTAAAAAAAACTCACTCTAATGTCTGACAGCATTTAAATTAAAAGGATGTTTAAACGCTGTCCCTCTGATCTCTAAAATTTACCAACATGGTACAAGCATTGGAATTTAACTTACCCTAGAGTCACATATTAATTAAGCAATCTCTGTGGGAAAACTAACTGCTGTTTACAAAGAGTATTAAGTGGGATGGTCTAACAAAGACTTTGATTAAGAAAATTTTAGTTCACACGAGACAAAAGGCTAGATGTCTTTTGTGCATTACCTATAATTTGTATTTTTCAGGTTTAGAGCAAAAACAAATATGAATTTATGATGATAATAAGAGATGTAATCACTGGGTGAAGATTACACGGGACCTCACTGTGCAGTTTTGTGTTCATTTTTACAACTTCTTGTGAATTTATAATTATTTCAAAACAAAAAACTTTTTTTTCCAAAAAATTAAAGTACATTGAAACCACTAACATTTTCTGGGGGTAAGAATAAGCACAGTGAATTTTACCTTCATATATGTCAATAAAACATCAGCTAAAACAATAAATAAATGGAAGACAAGCAGAGTAGAGGAAGAGGAATAGGGGAGGGGAGAGAGACTGGAAAGAGGAGGTACTGGGAACTGAAATGGAACAAATTATATTCCATGCACGTATGATTATGTCAAAATGAACCACAATATTATATGTAACTATAATACACTAATAAAGACATTCTTAAAAAGAATAAGCAGATTCATCTGAAAACCAAAGGTTCTGCTTAGACCAAACCGACCAGTATATATCATTTCTACAAGTGATCTGATTATATAAATTTTAATATGATCACATGCTGAAGCAAATCCAGAATGTAAATGGCTGTCAGAATGCTGGTAGATACTATTTCTTGATTTCAGAGGACTATCTCAATTTAGCAAGCTACAGGGACATTAATCTCACGTCTCTTCTATGAAGCCCATTGTGACTCATCCACTTTCCACATTGCTGGGGGATCGGTCTCTCTGCCTTTATATCCACTTTTCCTATGATGCCAGCACCTGGGATACTTTCTGAACAATTGGGGATCTGTGTGCCCCCTTTCTGAAAGTTAAGCTTACTGAGGGTAGGAGCATTGCTGATTTGTTTCTGTATCTTCAGTGCCTTGAACAGTGTCACAGTAACAATAGGGGCTCAACAAAGACTGAATGGAGAACAGATGAAGGAAGAAGGAAGGAGAGAAAGATGGAAGGATGAATGGATACAGAAAAGAGGACAGATAGACTGTCTTTTTCTTAACTATACATGCAGTACAATTACAAAAGCCATTTTGCTTTTATCAGAAGAATTCATCCTTAGGAGTCCATTTCTCCCCAGGGATCACAAAATCCCATCAACAATGGATGGATTCCATGGACTAAACATGGCTATTAAAACTTGGGTTCTCCTGGTCCTGAAATGGAGGGTTAATAACTGAATGAGTGCTGGGGAAGGGGTGAAGGAAAGCCAGATGATTGGGAAGACCTTTCCACTCATCCTCCTAATCCTCCTCCATTAGGAATTCCAGTACCATATCCTTTGAGTTGAAAGTTTGGGCTGGGTCAATTGTCTAAATTAGTGACTTAGAATGTTTGGGAAACATTGTTTCAATAGTTCTAAAATTACAGGAGGCATTCTTCTCTGATTGTCCAGCTCTGAGAGCAGAGCTAAGATGGTACAAGGCTCCCCCAAAGAGGCTTCCAATACTTCCCCAAATCTTTTCTGTATCTGTAAAAGAATCCCAAAATTATTTTCAAGTGAAGACATGATGCTTCAGTGACCACAGCATCAATGAGTGAGCAGTTTCCAAGCTCCAAAACACTAACTGGTTATGCCCCAACCAATTATCTTAATTAACAATGAGAACAGCCATCTATTAAGGACCTTCTGTGGGTAAAGTGGTTAATGTACATCATTGCTATTGAAACTCATATTGTATTTCCTTATGGAAATAAAGTTATAGTGACCTGACTTGGTCCTCCCTCCATAAAAGCGCATTTAATCTACAATGTCCCTGAGGTATAGTATTGTTATTATAGGATCTAATTATTGTATTCGATACTATTCTGGTGTATAAAAGAAGACACCATAGCACTAGAATTCTAATATGGATTTGGGGGTTCTTGGCAACCCTCCCAGTCACACACATTAGCTGGGCAATGTTCGTGGGAAATCCCTGTGCCCTAAGCCAGAGAGGGTAACCGGAGCTCGAAGATACTTCATTTGCTTAAAAATCCCTTCCCAGTTCTTCCTTCCATAGACTCTGCCATGGAATAAAGTTCAGGATAGGAGGGTCCCAGGTTTTGGCAGTGTTCAAGTTAGGGGCACTGCTGAGCCAACCAGCCAGTGCAGCTGTATCTATATGTGAGGCTTCCTGATCCAGAGCTTTTGAGACACAAGCAAAGCAGATCACCTGAGCACTACTCAGGAAATGGCTTTACTCCCAAATTAGGCATCTGTCCAATCATGTTTAAAAGGGACACCAAGCCAACAAAGAACACCACTCAAGTCAGATCTTGACCAACAGAAAAGAAGATGTTGGCAAGACTGAGCCATCCGCCTCTTGTTGAAAAGGAAAGTCAGCAATCACAGGTAGTATTGCACCACTATGACACAGTCTCCTACAACATTCATGTCCATGACCTTGGCTCAACATGGCACAAGATAAACACAGACGCCCACGTGGGAAGTTGGGTTAGTGACTGGGAGAACAAAGCTTCCCGGTCCTGACCTTTTGCTCCGTGAGCTGGAAAGGGCAGCAGAGAAACTGGAGGGAGACCTTCAGGCCCTGGAGAAAGAAAGACCTGAAGTTCGTTCTCACCATTGCAGAAGGAAGCATGCTCACTCAAGGTGGGGCCTAGACTCTCATTTGTGTTGTCATACTTTTTTTTTTGTACTGTGGATTGAACCAAGG
>PVKS010047427.1:0-12830 GCA_004027875.1 Aplodontia rufa | reverse complement strand
CCCTCCTCGGCCCCGCCCCGACCCCTTCGCCCTGCACAGGCTCCACCCACGGTTTGCGATGTCTCCTACCTGGAGCATTTCCTATTGGTCCGCAGACACCGGGCGTCTGTTCGTGGACGGCCAAGAGGACTGACTTGCTAACATGCTGTCCGCACCATCCACCCTTACCCTTTACCCCATGCCCGCGACCGGACCTGGGGCTTTCACGGAACTGGGGAGTTAGTGCTGCTTGCGTGGAGCTGGGGGAGCACTGGCACACGCCGTGTGCTTCCCCTGGACAAGCTACAGCTGAGATGTGAGGTCACTTCCCTGTTGTCCCTCGCGTTTGGGAGTTGGAATCCCAGGGCCTCCTGGCATGGGCCTCGGTAGGCTGCTGCTGGAGGTGTGGCCTCTCAGACCTAGGCTCCTGTGCTTGCCCTGCCTCCCTGAGTGTGCAGGAACAGCTCCTCCCATCTTCCTGAGCCAACCTGGCCACATCTGCGAGGCGCCCTGCCTGGGTCCAAATCTGCTCCATGCGCAAATCCTGTTGCTCCCCTGTTTTGTGCCAGGGAGGGCTTCCCAGCTGCCTCAGCTGGCCCATGCCCCTGGCCAGCAGGCCTTTGACGGTGCCTTGGGAAGCCCATCCGTGGGGCTTGCCTGCCTGTATGGGAGCCTGTTTTCTAGTACCCAGATGCTGGTGGGGGAGGCAGCAGCCCGAGGCACAGAACAGCACCTGCCCAGGCAGAGTTGGGCAGAGAGCAGGATTCCTGGGGGGCCCCCTGCAGCCTAAGGTCGGGCTCCCCTCCTGGGTCGCCAGCGTTCGGCCAGAGGGGTCTCTTGCACTGTGGCTGCACTGTGGCTGTTCCCAGCCGTGGTGGGTTTGTTTCTCAGTGTCTTCTCTGACTGACATCTCAGAAGCCACTTGTGAAGGACCACCTTCTCAACAGGTGATTCCTGACTATCCTCATGTTGGCATGGACAGATAGCCCTGGAAGATGACAGCGAGCTGCCCTCTACTTTTCTGGCGGCTCCATGTTTGCCTTTGGGGATGGTCCAGCCCCTGCCTGCGGCAAGCCCATCACCACCTTGCTGGTGTTGAGAGGCCCACCTGTGCCCCCACCCCTGGACGTACCAACATGGTTTCCAAGCATGCTTTTCAGAGAGGAAAAGTCCACTAAGAAGATAGGAGAAGGGGCTGGAGCAGTGGCTCAGTTCGTCCTTGCACATGACAGGCAAGTGGTCCAACTGCTGAGCCACCGCGCCAGCCTCTTTTCCCAGCTCTTAAAAATCTGGCCCTCTAAATGAGCAGCTGGTTCACATGTTCCTGGATGACTCTGCCTTCTGGATATGCACAAATCAACACTCGTAAGGACCGAGGTCCATGCAAAGCCAGCCATGGAAAAGGCCAGGTGACCTTGAACTGCAGGTACAGGTGCAGGCCTGACTGCAACAAGCTGCTTCATGGGCACACACATGTGGTAGTGCTTTCTGCGAGTACAGGGGGACAGTGGTGGACATAGTGTCTGCTTTCTAGTAGATGTCATGGGAAATGCCATTTCTGGAGAAGGGTCCAAGGAGTTCCCAAAGAGAAGAGGGGGAGCTTGACCCAGAACAGCGGGGTTCTTGGCATACATGACAGAAAAGAACTTCAGCACATGCCAGTCAAAGGCATAGACAGGTTTATTTGGGAGAGTCGATACACATTCAAGGGAGAACCATCTCCAGACTGAGCATCCCCGCCTGGGGCTGGGGTCCACCATGTGTGAAAGGGCTGTATTGGGGCTGGACTGGAGGTGGAGCCATCGTGGAGCTGCAGTATCATGCCAGTCTTCCCAGCACTTGTGCCCTCCCTCATTTTGCAAGGGTGTGGATCAAGTGCCTGTAGCTCAAGATTTACCATGGTGCTTCCTGCATCTCAGTGGCTTGTGGGTGTTTCCTTTAAGACTCAGTATCTCTCTTTATCCCAAGTCCCTATCTCATCAGATTTCATGGGGAAGGGGTTGGCAGCACCCAGGTGGAGACATGGCATCTGGATGACTCTCTCTCCCTCTGTTCCTTCCCCAGGTGGCTCTTGTGCCTGGGTGGGGTGACATAGGTGGTGTGGCTTGCACATGCCAGAGCTACGAGTGGTCTCCAGCTGGCATCCTTGCTCACTCCCTCTGGCACTTTTCCTGGCAGGCTGCTTTCTAGAGCTCACTTGGAGGCATTTGCTAGTAGTCTGCAGCTCTGGCTTGTGTCCCTCTGAGGATGAGGAGAGTGCTGCAGTGCAGAGTGGTCATTGGGGAGCAGGCTCTGAGCTGCCATCCCGCCTCCTCATTGGTCTCCAGGGTAGGCACTGTCTGGGCAGTTCACTCATGCTGTGTGCTTCCTGTTCTGGTCAGATCCTGAGGCCCCATGGAGGTCCTAAGACCATGGTGGACACGAGGGGTCTCTGCTAGACCACACTCCAAGACCCACAGGCAGAGCGTGAGTGAGACAGCCCTGTGGGTGGCAGTGCCTGGCAGGACAGCTGGTGCTCCTTGGAGAGGATGGGGAGGGCGGTGTGAGAAGCAAAAGGGATCAGAAGAAAAAAAGAAACCTGAAGACAAGGAGAAGAAGGGCTTTGGGAGACCTGTGCCGGGAGGCCACCAGGAAGCCAGAGCATGCCTGTTCTGTGCGCCAACAGCCCAGCACCACCTGCTGGAGAGCCCCTGCCCTCCCCTGGTGGCTGCAGCACCTACTTGAAGTCAGTTGCCAGGAGGTGTGTGGTTAACTTCTGGCCTCTCCTCTTGCTCCTTTCATCTGTGTGTCCATCCTTAGCCCGCGACACCTGGTCTTGATTACCATAGCATTGAAATTTAAAATCAGCAAGTGTGGAAACTCCAGCCTTGTTCTGGTGTCAAGATTGTCTTGGCTGAGTCCCTTGTGCTTCATGTGAATTTTGGATCAGATTGTCAATTCTTCAAAAAAGCCAGTTGGGGCTAGGTGTAGTGGTGCACACCTGTAATCCCAGCGCCACAGGAGCCTGAGGCAGGAGGATTGCAAGCTCAGCAACTTAGAGAGAAGCTATCTCAAAATAAAATAAAAAGGGATGGGGATGTGGCTCAGTGGTTAAGGACTCCTGGGTTCAATCCCTGGTACTAAAGGGGAGAAAAAGCCATCTGGGATTTTGATGAGATGGTCATTTGGGGTGGTTGCTTAACCTGAGGAAGCCTTCCAGCCCATAAACATGGCTCTGTTCACTTTTCGTATGTCTCTGCAATGCTGTACAGTTGTCTTTGTGAGTCCTTTACCTCCTTGGGTAAGGTTATTGATTGGCAATTTATTTCATTTTTTGATGCTGTTGCAAATGGGATCATTTTCTTGATTTTCTTTTTGTGTTGTTCATTGCTGGTGTGAAGAAGCAAAGCTGATGTTCATGTATTGAGCTCGTACCCTGCAATTTGGCTAAATTTGTTTATTGGCTCTAATAGATCTCTGTGAATTGGTTGAGGTTTTCTAAAGACAGGAACACTCCACCTGTGACACAGATGACTCACATCTTCCTTTCTCACTCAGAGCCTTTGCTTTTCTCTGCGTCTTCTCTGCCTAGAATCTCCTTGAAGTCTTGAGTAGTGGTGGCGAGAGGGGACATCCTGGTCTTGCTCCTGGTTGGGCAGGGGTGGTGACCGTAGTCTGCTGTTGAGTGTGAAATAGGCTGTAGGGGAAGGTGCCTCCAATCCTAGCTTGTGGGATGGGCTTTAGTGCTGTGTTGCTTTTGTTATGCAGTGGTGTTGGATTTTGTTAGGTGCTTTCCCTGTCTGCATACCTGGGAGAGTTTTGACCTGCCACACCCCTTACGCAACCCGAGGAGGAACCGGAGGTGGCAGCACGGGCTTCTCTTTTGCTGAGACAGTAATGGGCCTGTGCTGGGATTTAGTTCTGTTTGGTAGAGAGGGCTGTGAGAAACACTGCAATCATCTTTTCAGCACACTCGGTGGGAGGTGGGCAGTTGTTCCTGCAGCCACCCTGCATGTCCAGCCTGCAGCAGCTGTGCTGCCCATTCTGAGTGAGACCTGGAGCCCCAGCTAAGCTGGGGAAGCCCAGGATCTCTGCTTCTGCCTCCAGCCACTAGATGTCAGTGGAAGCTGGATAAGCGGGTGGAGTGGGCGGGGCTGGGCCACAATGGTTGCTGGGGTTGCTAGTGGGGCTGTCCAGGTACTCCTCCTGGAGGCTGCACCGGGCCGGAAGCTCTGTCCTGCAAGTGCTGGCCTTTGGTGTTCTTTGCTGGTTAGGTAGCCCGAGTTGTAGGTGATGAGGTAGGAGTCCCCTTCTTCCTGCTGACAAAGACCCACCAGGTGTCGCTGCCCTTGGCCATGGACCAGAGCTACCTGGTGCTGAGCACCTGCTGTGTGCAGAACCCCGGGACCGGGAGCAGGGCCTGGAGATGGTGTGGGCGGGTCCTCTCCTGATGGGCGGGGCCGGGCGAGGCAGAGTGGGGCGGGGCCGGGGCTGGGGCGGAGTCTCTCTTGAGGCGGGTCCTCTCCTAAGGGACGGGGCAGGGAGGGGGCGGATTCTCTCCTGGGGCGGGTCCTCTCCTGAGGGTGGGGCAGGGTGGGGCTGGGACGGAGTCCGGAGGCGGGTCCTCTCCTAAGGGGCGGGACCTGCGAGGGGCGGGGCCTGGCGGGGCCGGGCTGCTTCGCACCCAGAGCTGGAGGCCTCAGGGTTCGGGCCTCCTGGGGAGCGCAGAAGGCCAGCAGAGCTGTGTAAGGCGGGCCAGGTCGGAGGAGTGCGGAAGGGCTGCAGTCCTGCCTGTTCGCCAAGCTCTTCGGTTTTCCGCGGAAAGGTTAGGGTTATCTGGGAGGACTTGCAGCAAGTATTGTTAATGATCTGCCCAGGGTGGCCAGCCCCTCCTCTTCAGTTTAGGAGTTGACCATTCAGGTGGCCGTGCGTGGGCCTCAAGGCTGCAGTGTTTGGGTTGGCGCTGGGCTCCCAGTCTGGATTTCCAGGCTGCTGCGTAGCCAGAGGTGGGCTCCCTGTGGTGTGGCCGGGCATCCACAGGCCCCAAGTCTCTAGCCTGCCCTCGTGGCCCTGCGTGCCCCCCTGCGCCATCCTCGGGACAGTGGATGGTTGGTACTGGAAGATCTGTCCCTGTCCCCTGCTAGGATCTGTGCCCAGAGGGCACGATGGACAACCTTCCTGCAAAGCCACTTACAACCCTGTCATCCTGCTGAGCTCTGCAGCCTGAGTGAATGGGTTCCAGGTGGGAAGCCTGTCTAGCTGGGGCTGGAAGGCCCTTGTCCCTCCCAGGGTGCGCAGGTGGGCACTTCCCATAAAGAGCTGTTGGGTTGCACCTGCACAGGTCCATAGGCGCTGTGTCTGAGGGTCTCAGAAGGGACGACAGTGTCATCACAATTCACAGCCTTTCTCTGCTACTGTCCAGTGAGTTTTTAACCTGGCCTTCCCTGTCTTTTTTTTTGGGGGGGGGATTACTAAGGATTGAACCCAGGGGCAGTTTACCACTGAGCCACATCCCCAGCCCATTTTCTTTACTTTGAGGCAGGATCTTGCTAAGTCGCTCAGGCTGACCTTGAACTTGTGTCTGCCTGCCTTAGCATCCCAAGTCACTGGGATTACAGGCATGCACCATTGTGCTGTGTTGGGCCTCAGTGACCCCGTCTGCAGGACAAGGATGATAGGACCTGCCTGGTGGCCTGGACATTGAGGTTGGCAGTTGATTGCTCAGGCCTGAGGTACATGTTCTTTCTGGTGTGCGCCCACCTGGATGCCTCCCTAGGATTCCTTAGGAAAGTGCTCAGCTCATGTTCTGTTGGGGCCTCGAAGTGTATCCTGGGTACTGCCTGGGTCCTGTGAGATAAGTGGGCTGTCTCCATCTGGTTTGAGAACTGCACTGTTCAGGAGGCCCTTCTCTCCCAGTCCCTTCCTGTCTTATGTGTGACAGCCCTGTGGGCTTCCAGATTCTGGTCACTCTGCTGGAGCTCAAGGTGCTGGTGAGGCCAATCCAGTTGTTCACATCCAGGAGGGATCCCTGCTGCCAGCAGTGTCCACCCTAACTTGGGCCCTGTGCCTCGGGGCCCCTCCATGCCTATCTTCCCCTCCCCATCCTCACCAGACAAGCAGTCAACATTCAGTGGCCACAGCTCCAGCATGCTAGCCCATGGTGCTCTCAGACCCACCATCTTCCCGGGAGCCTGTAGGTTCTGCCAGGCCCCCTCCTTTCCCTCCTCCCTTCCATTCTCAACCCTTAGAGACCTCCTGCGCTCCTGGGGTACTCAGCCCTTCACCCATGGCTACCTGCTGGATGGCAAGTGGGCCGGGCTGTGCAGGCCTAGGTGTGAGGCTGTGCACAGGGAAGGCCCGGTGGGGCCTCAGAAGAGGCCCATCTTGCTCTCCTGCCTCCCTCTGCCTGCCCATGTGCTGCTCTGTGTGTGGGTCTTCTCTTCTTTCCTCAAGATTCCCCCTTATCTTCCAGTGTCTCAGGGTCTGAGTCCATCTCATGTCCTCCCTGCAGTCCCTGGGTGTCCTTGTGCCCCCAGGACCTTGCATAGTGCTTGCCCTGGTGAAAGGATGAGAGTGCCCATGCAGTTAAGACAGGCCATGTCTGATAGCCTCCAACGTGGGGCTTGCCTGGGAGGGGAGCCCCGTCTTGGGAAGATCTGGGACAGATGGGGGCTCTATAGGGAGCCCCCTGGGGATGCACTGTCTTGATGTCATCCAATACCAAACCCTCCCCAAGAGCCCCTGAGGCTTCCTGCATCTGTCCCCTCCCTGTCCCCTCCCTTACTGCCCCTGCTGCAATCCGACAGCACTGCTGTCTTGTGGGCTGCACTACAGGTCTCCCTACTGGACTCCCAGCTCCTTAAAGGCAGGTCAGTCCAGGGGCAGCAGGTGAGCTGGTGCATGGAAGGTTCTGTGGGGCCCTGTCAAGATGTTCAGCTCTGAGGGCCCACCTGGGAGGCCCTCGAGCCTTAGGAGGAACATTCCCTACCCCGTCCCATTCAGCCAGGCTCACCGGAGACTGACACAGCAGCACACCTGGCCAGATCAGGGAAGAAGGTGCGCAGGGGGCTGGGGTCTGAGGTCAGGCAGGTGCCATTCTGACTGGCGCAGCCTGGTGGAATGGCTGCTGCCTGTTTTCCGTTCATTCTTTGGACCTGTCTCCCTCCTCTGTACGGTGCGGGCAACAGGGCCTAACTGTGTGCTGCCGTGGGCAGAATCAGGCAGAACACGGAGCAGGCTGGTCCTGGACGTGGTGTGGCGTGGGCAGCACCCTGGCAGCCAGGGGTTTCGCTGCGTGTCTTGCAGGTGGGAAGAAGAGCCGGGCAGCTGAGCACAAAGGCCCATTCCTGGCTCCTTGCCAACAGGGTGTGCTTCTTCTCTGATGGGAGGATGAGTGGGCAGAGGCTCTCACCCATGCCGGCTGCTGCGCCCTGGGCCAGCTCTGTTCCTTGTTTGTGGTCAGAGCACTGAGATGTGCTGGCCTTCCCAAGGGTGGGTGCAAAGTCCACTCTCCTGTCTGGATTTCAAAGGCTCCTGACAGACTGATGGATGCAGAGGGCAGGGGCAGTGTGGGGTCTGCCTGGCATCGTCCCCCAAAGCTTGTGTGTGCAGCTCTTGGCCAGGCTGCAGCAGAGGAGGGTGCAGGGCAGCTCTCTGCGGGCACCCAGCCCTGCCTGCTGTGCCAACAATGGCAGCACCTACTCTGGTCCAGGGCACACCTCTGGGTGACAGCAGCCCCTGCTATCCCCATGGTGAGAGAGTATGGCATGAGTGCTGTTGCGGGCACAGGTAAAGGTCACTTTGTCCCTGTTTGTTTGTTTGTAAAGAAAGAGGGGACAGTGAGAGAGAGAAAGAGAGAAGCAATCTTTATTTAGTTTTCATGTGACATTCATTCCTTGGACACTATGTTGTGTACATGGTGCTAGGGTTCAAACTCACGTACTTGTGCATGCCAGGCAAGCACCATAACTGCCGAGCCACAGCCCCAGCCCCTATTTCTTTTTCTTGATCCTGGGATTGAACATGGGCACTCTACCACTGAGCAACATCCCAAGCCCTTTTTTTTATGTTTTATTTTGAGACAGGATTTTGCTAACCCTCTGGGTTTGGCCTCAAACTTGTGATCCTCCTGCTACAGCCTCCTGAGTTGCTGGGAGTACAGGCAGGCACCACCATGCCTGCCTCCAGTTTGTGTTTCTTTGCTTTTCAAGAGAAAGAAAGAGAGAATCGATTTTTATTTAGTTTTTCATCTGGTTTTCGTTGCTCTTCAATGTCATGGTGCTGGGGTTTGAACCTTACACATGCCAAGCAGGCAGGATACTGCTGAGCCACCACTCCAGCTCCCAGTTTATTTTTCTTTCTTTCTTTTTTAAAGAGAGAGGAATAGTGGGTGAGAGAGAGGGAGAAAGGGAATCAAATTTTATTTAGTTTTCATGTGACCTTCGTTACTCAGACACTTTGTGGTGCTGGGGTTTGAACCCACAAACTCACGCATGTCAGGCAAGCGCTGTAACTGCTGAGCTACTGCTCCAGCTCCAGTTTGTTTTTCTTAAGGGAGAAATGGAATCAGTTGTTTAAGTGGGCACTGAAAGCTTGGCATGGTGGCACCTACCTGTTATCCCAGCAACTGAGGAGGCCGAGACAGGAGGATCGCAAATTCAAAGCCAGCCTCAGTAACTTAGCAAAGCCATGCGGACATCTGTTCATTTCCAGCTTTAGCCAGTGTGGGTGAGGCTGCTGTGCATGTCCCACATGGTTGGTGTGTGGACACGTGTAAGCCACTCGTACACTCAGGAGCAGGTTGCCAGATCACAGCCACGTCTGGCTCCCTAGGACCTGCTAGGCTGTACCACTGTGGCTGTCAGTGCCTGGCGTACTGAGTGTCTTTTTTCTGGTACTGGGGCGCTGTCCCTCTGAGCTACTTCCCTGGCCTTGTTAAATTGCTCAGGCTGGCCTTGAATTTGCGATCTTCCTGCCTGAGCCTCCCGAGTCTCTGGAATTGCAGCGGGACACCACTGAGCTCGGCCTGGGTATTTTCTTTTGTGAAATTTTGTCTATTTAAAAAAGTGAGTTTCCAATCAAGAATGTAGCATACTCTACCCCCTGAGAATCCAAATAATACTTATGGAATCATTCAATTCTGGAAAATTCACAGCCTAAGCATTTGTGTTGTTTGTAGGGGTAAAGTATAGAAGATTCGAGAGACGGGGTGTGGGCGGTGTGGGGGTGATTCTGGTTTAAGAACAAATGCACGTCATATTGTTATTCTATGTGCATTTATGATTGTACTGTCACTCCACTCCTATAGACCGCAGGGTCTTTCAGGCCTGGAGCGTGGTGTGGCTCACCGGCCTCACTCTAGGAAGGGCTGGGTCCAGGCTCCCACGGGGAGTGGACCTGGGAGGTCAGACACGCAGCACAGGCTTGAGGGAGCGTGCCAGGTGTCACGTCCGAAGGGCTGAGCTGAGGAGCACATGCAGGTCCCAGCATTCCCAGTGTCCTGGGTGTGCTGTGGTGGCTGGGAGTGGCTGTTCCCATCAAGGCTCTAGGGCCTGCTCCCAGCGGCCATGGCTGCTGGAGGCTGTGGTCAGGTGGGGCAGCCTCAGCTCCCTCTGCGCAGAGTTGATGCCCTGCCTCTGGATGTCACATGGTGTCCCTGTGGAATGGACCCTGGCCTGGGGTGAGGCCCCCCAGGACTGTGCTGCATCAGGTGCGCCGAATTTGCGCATCCTGGTTTGTGCAGGAAATGACAGCAGAGGAGAGAAGACTCATCAGGCACCTAGGTGTGACTTCACAGAGGTCCACAGACTCTGGAGAGCCCTAGTCAGCAGGGAGAAGCAGGTCAGGCTGCTGGCCCTGGACTGGCCAAGCCCACAGCCCCAGGAGGCCCTTAGGAGGCATGGCAGGGCTGCTCGGCCACGCTCTGGACCTGCGCCTCTCCGTGTTTGCAATGCAGTTCTGCCCCACAGAGCACATGCCAGTGCACTGCCCTGTGACTGCACAGGGCTGTGGGTGCGAGTTGGCCTCTGGGCTTCCTATGCTCCCGCCTTGGTCTGGCAGGACCCCGCACGCCCTCGAATCCACTTCTCATGAGCCAGCCAGTCCTTAGCCAGTGTTGCAGGGCATTAGGATCCAGAGCCAACTTCTCCTCGTGCCTTGTGGCTCCACGTCCTCTTGCCTGCTGTTCTTTGGAGGGCTGTGTGCTCTCCAGCACTGCCTGCATGGCCTCCTCCCTTGGGCCCCCTGGAGGCTGCGTGAGGAAGGAGGGCACATCCTGTGAGCCAGTGAGTCCACCTGGCCTCTTCAGCACTGACGTCACCTCCTGTTTCACAGCTCAGAAGCTGCAGTGAGTTTGGCTACTGCACTCTAGTTGGCCTCCAAGTGGCCTGGTCCAGGGCAGTGGCCGTGATCTCAGTTGAGCTACAGAACTGGGGGCCTGGCCAGTGGTGTCTGCTCCACCTTGGCCGTCGTGTGTGCAGAGGGTGGGCCAGGCAGTTATTTGGGTTGAGCCGTGAGCTGCAGCCTGAGGTGGTCACCAGGTGTGCCTGGATTTCAGAGAAGAAGGTTTGAATTTCTGATTGGGTCACTGTTCCCTGAGCCCCCAGAGGGTCACCACTGGAAGGTCATGTGGCTGGCGGTGTGGACGGAGAATGTCTGAGCCCCTAGCTCCAAGCTGAAGGTAAGGCACACAGCCTCCCAGAGCCCCAGCCCCCCCACCCGGCACGCATCCCAGTGAGGTGCGTGGGCAGAGGCCCCTCGCCCGCTCGCCAGCCAGGATCAGCCCGCTGACGCTGAGGCCGTGTGCCCCGCAGCCAGCCCGGAGCAGGTTGGTCAGTGGTACTGCACTGAGCTGGCTTGTGAGAGGCCCCAGTTCCATCCCCAGCACCGCACAGAGAAAGCCAGCCTGGTGGCTGCCACACTTGCTTCAGACTTCGCTGGGTGGGGGTTTGCCTCGCATCATTACTCGGGGGAGGGTGACGGGCACAGAGAGCTTGGAGGGGACTGTGGATGAGATCCGGACTCGGTGTCACCCTGCCTGGGGCCCAGGAGGTGAAAATGAGACAGTGGGTGGTGGCCTGTGCTGGGGGCATGGGGAGCTGGGCCACAGGGCAGCGCAGCCACTACCTAGATCTGGAGGAGCACGTCTGCTGGCCGCCAGCATGGAATTGGGCTTCCTGGGAGGGGACTCAGTCCGTTCCACAGCTGCGAACCTGGAGAGAAGCCTGTGAGTGTCCCCCAGGCTGACCCACTCTGTGAGTCCCTGCACCTGTGCCAGGCATCTGTCAGGGCCTGGCAAGACTGCAGAGGGGACATGTTGCCCACTGGGCTGTCCTGGAGATGGGTGCAGCTGTGCAGGCAGAGGCCTGAGTCTGTGCCTCCCAAGAGGTACCCTGTGCCTGCATGAGAAGCACCACAGGCTGGTGACCTTCAAAACGTTTATTTTCAGGGGCCAGCAGTCCAGGAGCAGATGAAGGTGGGCTGGCTCCCTCTGGGCCTCTGAGGGGCATCTGTTCCTTGCCTCTCCCTGCCCCGGTGGTGGCCATCCTTCCTTGGCACCTGTGGCTTAGGCTCACCCTCTGGTCTCCGCTGCTGTCACACACAGCCATCTTCCCATCTCCATTTTTTCTTGTGCGACACTGTCTTCTCTGGTTAGGGAGCACCCTGCTCTACCGTGACCTCAGGGTGACAGGCCTGTTTCCAGATGAGGCCGTGTCTGGGCTTTCTGGGAGGTGCTCACCAGTGCCCCTGGGGCGGGACCTCGGGGTGGTCTGACACTGTCTGCTGTAAGGTGCAGGTGGCCCAGGCCCCGCTCTGCCACCGGTAAAGGTGGTCCGCGAGCTGGCGCGTGCTGATTGGCAGAGCACCAGTGAAGAGAGTGGGAATCTGGGGAGGGCGTTGGTCAGTTCCGTCGCTGTGACATAACACTGAGACAGATCAATTCAGGGGGGAAAGAAGTTTGGGTCCATGGTCACCTGGCCCTGTTGGGCAGGGCCTGTGTGAGGCAGAGCGTCCTCGAGGCAGGGAGCATGCGATGGGGCAGAGCTGCTGACCTTGTGGCCACTGGGAAGCAGGGGCCTGGTGTCTGGGGACAAGCTAGACCCTTCAGGGACACTCCCCCAGGGACCTACAAGGCCCCACTTCCTAGGCTCCACCACCTCCCAGTAGTGCCACCAGCCAGGGACCCAGAAGCCTTTGGGGGACACTCCAGATCCAAACTGTCACAGGGAGCATCATTGCCCCTTGGAGTTGCCATCCTGTGGAGTGACAGGACCACCTGTCTGGCTGGGTGCCACATTTTTTTTTTTAAGAGAGGGCGGGACAGTAAGAGAGAAAATCCATTTTATTTAGTTTTTCACGTGGTTTTCATTGCTCCAACACTTCGTTGTGTACGTGGTGCTGGGATTTGAACCTGTATCCTTGTGCATGCCAGGCAAGCACTGTAACTGCTTAGCCACTGCTCCAGCCCTAGACACCACATCTTAATGAATTTGGGCAGATTCGTGTGCCCATGCCTCATGAGCACAAATGTGGCCTGGCTGTGGGGAGTTTGGGAAAGGGGTCCGGGTGGCTGAGCAAGGGCAGCAGGACCACTTGGGGCCTCAGTGTGGCCACTCTGCCACAGGGGTAAGTGTGGAGGCCTGTCCTGTGGAGGGCGTTGATAGGAAGCAGGAGCCAAGGTCAGCAAAGGAGAGAGGCAAGGGAAGCCTGGCTGCTAGTCTCTGCAGCGAAGTCAGCCACAGGACAGACGCAGAGGGCACAGGCAGCCAAGTGCTGGGCGTGACCTTGCACCCCTGTCACCTGCGGTCCTGGCAACTTGGGAGCCTAGGCAGGAGGATCTTGAGCTGGAGGTCAGCCTCCTCTTCCTCCTCTGC
>PVKS010047426.1:0-12825 GCA_004027875.1 Aplodontia rufa | reverse complement strand
TAATAAAAATGGCCATTCTACTAAAAGCTCTATATAGATTTAATGCAATCCCTATTAAGATACAATGTCATTCTTTACAGACATAGAAAAAGAAATTCTCAAATTCATTTGGAACAATAAGAAATCCAGAATTGCCAAAACATTACTAAGCAAGAAAGATGAAGCAGGTGGTTTTGCCATACCAGATCTAAAACTATACTATAGAGCTGTGGTAACAAAGACAGCATGGTACTGGTATCAAGACAGGAAAGAAGACCAATGGAATAGAACAGAAGACCCTGAAACAAGTCCACAAATCTTTAAACATCTGATTTTTGACAGAGGGGGACAAAATATTGAATGGAAGAGAGACAGCCTTTTCAACAAATGGTGTTGGACAAACTGGACAGCCATTTGCAGAAAATTGAAATTAGACCCATATCTTTCTCCTTGCATGAGAATCAAATCAAAATGGATCAAGGAGCTGGGAATTAAACAAGCTACCTACCTTGCAATTGATGGAAGACAAATTAAGTCCAACACTTCAGCATTTGGGAGTAGGCAAAGACTTTCTCAACATGTCTCCTAAAGTGAAGGAAGTAAAGTCAAAAATCAGTGAATGGGACACCATAAAGCTAAAAAGCTTTTGTACTGCCAAGGAAATAACCAAAATAGTCAAGAGATTCCTACAGAATTGGAGAGAATCATGGGCTGTGATTCCTCTGACAGAGGCCTCATATTCAGAATCTACAAAATCCTCAAAAAAAATTTTTTTTTAAAGAGAGAGGGACAGTGAGAGAGAGAAAGACAGAATCAATTTTATTTAGTTTTTTTTTTCATGTGACTTTCGTTGCTCTGAGACTTCGTCGTGTACGTGGTGCTGGGGTTTGAACCCGCGTACTTGAGCATGCCAGGCAAGCGCCGTAAACGCTGAGCCACCCCTCCAGCCCCATCAAAAATCCTTTTTTATTATTGAGTAATTTTCCTTTATATTCATACTTTATTTCCACATTATCCCACTGATGGATTATTTCTGGTTCTTAGCTATTATGAACAAAGTTGCTATTAACATTATTGTACAAACTTTTTGTTTTTGTGGTGCTAAGGTTCAAATTCAGGGATTTGGGCATGCTAGATAAGTGCTGTCCCACTGAACTACACCCCCAGCCCTATTTGTACAAGTTTTTATGGACACATTCTAATTTCTTCAGGGTACATACCTATGAATAGAATTTCTGGGTCATAGTAAGTCATGCCAATTCTATGTTATGCTATTTTTCACTACTACCAATAAAGTTGAAGACTTCTAATTGATTACCGTACATCCCTAGCCAATTTTTTGTATTGTCAATCTTGGAAATTTTGGACCATCTATGGATATGTGATGGCATTTCACTGTGGTTTTAGTTTGCATTTCCTCATGACTAATGATGTTAATCATCATTTCATATAGCTGTTCACCATTCAAATATCTTCCTGTAAAGTGTCTATTCAAAACATTTCCCTCCTTTTTATTTGACTTTGTACTACTGAGTTGTAGGAGCTCTTCATATTCTGAATACTGGTCTTGTGTCAAGATGTTTTGCAAATACTTCAAGTTTACAGTTAGCTTATTCATCTTTTTAGCCAGTTATCTTTTGATGGAGGAAGGTTTTCATTTTCTTTAGGAGAGAGGGACAGTGAGAGAGAGAAAGAGAGAATCAACTTTATTTAGCTTTTCATGTGGCCTTTGTTGCTCCAACACTCTGCTCTGCACGTAGTGCTGGGATTTGAACCTGTGTACTTGTGCATGCCAGGAAGTGCAGTAACCACTGAGCCACTGTTTCAACCTGAAGCTTTTCATTTTATGAAATCTAATTTATCAATTTTTTTCTGTGATAGTATTTTTTGTCTTACCTAAAAATAGCTCATATTCAAATCATAGAAGATATGATTTCTCCTCTTTTCTTCTAAGAGTGAATGGTTTTTGCTTTTATATTTAGGTTCATTATCCATCTGGAATTAATTTATGCATAAAATGTAAGGTAGAGGTCAAGGTTCACTTTTTTCTATGTGGATTTCTAATTTATTGATATTTATTTTCTTTAATTTGTTGTGATTTATATGAACTTTTTCCATTGGACTGCTTTGGCACCTTTGTCAAAAATCAAATGCCTGAAAAAAATTCTAATGGCTGCATAAGTATGCATAAGTGCTCCGTTGATCTGTCTGTTAATCTTTATGGTGTTACCACACTGTCTTGATTACAATAGCTTCACAGAATACTAAAATCAGGTAGTGTGAGTCCTCAGACTTTTATTTTCCTTTTTTGCATTTCTGTATAAATTTTAGAATCAGCTTACTAATTTAAACAAAAGTCCTACTTATGTAGCCTTAATTTCTGATGTGTCACAGTCCTTTTCCACTGTTCCTGCATAAAGGAACATGAAGGAAACTGCTTTCTTCAACAAACTCTTGACAAATATAAGGTTTTAGCCAAAGACAGATTTTTTTAAAAATATCACATTTAAAGTTTGTTTCAAATTGTAAGTTTAAAAAATTCTCTTTCTACTTAACAAAAATATACAATTCCATATTAATTTTCCAATGAATAA
This sequence comes from Aplodontia rufa, assembly GCA_004027875.1. Taxonomy (NCBI): domain Eukaryota; kingdom Metazoa; phylum Chordata; class Mammalia; order Rodentia; family Aplodontiidae; genus Aplodontia; species Aplodontia rufa. Next base: position 10,252 of record PVKS010047426.1, on the reverse strand, counting down.
TTTTCTATAGTCAGGTAAAGTAATGCAGCTAAATGTGCTTAAATTTCTAGTAGAGAGGAAGTAGTGGTTCTGGGCCCAAACTCCAGTCTTCCTTAGAGGCTGATATTTTAAATATCTTCTATAAATGCTTTACTGAACCTAATACAATACTATTTCCTTCATCCATTCTGGTATCACTTAAAACTTCTATCATTATTGTTGCTAATTCTGTTGCAAAGTATCAGGCATACCCTGAAATCATCTTCATACACCCCTCAAAATTCTGCAATTATGCAGTTCTGAAGACATCTGGAAAACAAAGTTGGCTCTGTTGGTTTTTGCATTGCATGTGGTTTTATAGCCAAAGTAATTTAACCTTCCTCTTTTCTTTTCACAGTGGTAAACTGTTTTCATAGTGTCTAAGGATTTCTTTATACATCATGCATGTCTCATTCAAGTCCTAAGCTATCTTTATGTATAACTCAAAGTAGAGATTGTCATGCCCCACTGATTTCTATCATCCAAACATGTTTCTGAAATTCCAATTATGATGACTCTTTCTGACTCAGCCATATAAATTCATCCTTACATTTTGGATTTTCAAATTTCACTATTAACATAGAAAGTTATTAATACATTTTACATTAAGCTATATATAACACTTTGTTCTGAACTCTCAGTATTGCTAGAAATGGAGCATATGCCTCATTATCCTTGCTCCTGGGAATTCAAACTTCAAATTCTCCTTTAAAAAGGATTTCTCTCTCTCTCTCTCTCTCTCTCTCTCTCTCTCTTCCCACCTCAATCTCCAATAGAGCTGCATAAGTAACTTTAGCGTTCTGTGCTTTCTGACTCTCAAAAGGAGAATTGAAATCTTACCATGTGTTGGTATTGATACACACTAACTGCTGCCAAGGTCAGAATGATGATCTCTTTACTTGATATAACAGAAAAGTTAAAGGATTCACACCCTGGGATTTTTGAGAAAATGACTTTTTCTGAAGGTAAATGGTACAGAAAGAAAGAAGCAGTGACCCAGAGGAAAATTCACTTTGTGTCCACTGGCTACAAAACAAACACACAAACACCTATATTTCTGTATTACAAATTCATCAGAGGTGAAAAACAGACCACAGCTCAAATTGAACTTGAATACATAATTGGTATAAATATTATTTTGAAGATGTGAAATTAAACACAGAATTTTCTTTCTGATAGCCATTTGTTTTATTAAAAAGATACCACATTTGTGAACCTTATGGCTTTGGTTGAAAGCATAGTAAAAAAAGAACATTCTCAGTTTAATTTTATAAAGATCATATAATAACGGTGACAGGTGGAGCCACGTGGGGGTGGAGGCAAATTGGTCTTCTGTCCCAGACGTCAAAGACGTGCTGCAGACATCAGGGAAATGTCTCATGGTTGGGAAAGGTAAGGGAACTCAGCAGGTTGGTCTTTGATACCTAGGGCTTTCATTTTTAATTAAAGAACATAACTCTGGTGAAAAGTCATCATATCATCCTATTTTATATAGAGCTTGGATGATTGCTCTGTGAAGGAGATAATGATTTGGAAAATGCCTAACATAGTGCCTAGAAAGTGTTTCATGTCTAAAGAAATAATAAATTTGGCCTTTATTGAGCATAATCTAAGTGACGATTCATAAAATCTGTGGGAAGAAGGCGCAAGTATTATCCCCACTATGCAGATGAGAAAACTGATTCTTACAACAGTTTAGTGACATGTCCAGGGTTGCAAAAACTAGGATGTGGTGATCCTGGAGAAGCAGTCAGACTGTCCAATTTAAAAATCTGTGCATCTTTGGGGCTGGAGTGGTGGCTCTGTGGTTACGGTGCTTGCCTGGCAAGCGCAAGTACATGGGTCAAACCCCAGCACCCATGTATACAAACTAAACGTCAGAGCAATGAAAGCCATGTGAAAAACAATAAAAATTGATTCTATCTCTGTCTCTCACTGTCCTTCCCTCTTTAAAAAAAAAAAAAAATTAGGGGTTGGGGATTTAGCTCAATGGCAGAGTGCTTCCCTAGCATGCACAAGGCCCCGAGTTTGGTCCTCAGCCCTAAAAAAGAAAAATAAAAATCTGTGCATCTTTCCATAATACCATGTTCTGTAACATTCCTTCCTTCTCTGGATATAAATTACATTCCTGATTTCTGTTTTCAAAGAGCTTCCTCATGTGCTGTATGATACATTCACTTCTTTTTTCCTCGTGTGACCTCACTGGAATACATAAAAACCTTGAGTGAGCCTGATCTCCAGCACCTTTTCCTTCTGGCACCCTTTCTTCCAGGAGGGGTATCACCCTGGCTCCCTGGGTAGAATGATGTCCTTCTGCCTTTTTATTGTCAACATGTTGTCATACTCCACAACTCTACCAACTTTGGAGCCTGCAAACTTTTCCTTATGTTTCTTTGGCATCTCTCTTGCAATAGCTCCCAAATCATCTGTCTTTCTCTGAGTAGAAACATGAAACAGCTGCTCACTGTCACTCATAAAATAGTTTTGTTTGTGTTTGTGGTTTTGTTTTGTTTTGTTTTTGATATTCAGAAACCACTTCTAACATTTTCTGCCCCTTCCATTTGTTTTCTTTTCTTTTTTTTTTTTTTAGACTTGGAAAGGTTTATTTCAAAGAGCAGAGTCCATCCCACCCAGGGTCCTGAAAGTGAAAAAGGTTAGATTTCAGTGGGCTTTCTTGCTGTGCTAGATGCTCTCAGAGAAAAGCTGTGGGCCCAGCCAGAGTTGCAGCAGGATGACAGCGTGGCATACATGCGGAGCAGAAGAGCTGCAGGACGTAGATGGGTATGTATTCCAGGAGAGCTCAATGAGCCCCAGCACCAGCAACCTGAGCAGGCGTGTGAGCCAGTGTGCAGGCATGGCCCACAGGAGGTAGGGCAGTGTGTGGAAATACCAGACATGGAACTGGTAGTGGAGGGAGCCACTGAAGCAGATACCATTGAACTTGGAGGTGAAGAGGGTAGAAACAATCTGATTGGGTGGAACCTTCCTTTTGGAGGGATCCTTCAGCAGCGACAGGATACTTTCCCCTGTCCTGTGCCATCTGCAGAGAGCAAACAGCAAGAGCAGGGTGAGGTGAGCAGCCAACAGGGCCAGGTGGAAAGCACGATGCGGGAAGAGGGCCTCAGAGAGGAAGCCAGTTCACTGTCCAGCTGAAGAGAAACTGACGGTCAAGGTCAAAGGAGCGGGATGGATAGCCAATGGGGTTCTCTAGCAGGAAGGGGAGCCCCAGCACCACCTGAAGGACAGACAGCACAGATGCCCAGCTTGGGGAGGGCACCACGGAAACCAAACTGTGGGAGGAGAAGGAACAGTAATCCAGGGGCGAAGAGCAGCACATTCATCTTCACGGAGACCGCCAGGCTGAAACAGCAGCAGCCCCAGCCCCAGCGCTGGGCCAGGAAGAGGTTGCTACTGAGGAAGAGCTGCGCCATAGCCACTGGGTCATTGAAGAGCCGCAGCACAAAGATGGAGTGGACACGGTAAGAAGCGCAGCACATGAAGAAAAAGACGAAGGGAGGTATCTTGCAGGTTTGGTGGTAGATTAAGAAAACAAGTAGCAAAGAGGCCAGGTAGAGCACAGCAAAGATGTTCTGTGCCATGCGGATATCAGAGCCCCGGCCAGTGGCATAGTGTAGTCCCATAAAGATGTACACAAAGCCAGCCGGGTAGACAGGAGGTCCAGCGTCACCCTGCAGTTGTGCGTAGTCATGTGTGCCATTGATGACTCCCTCTACCTGGGCCATGTAGGTCTTCCAGTCAATCTCAGTATATGCCACCCCGTGAATGCCCAGAAGGTGATGCCCACCTCCGCCAAGCAGAGGCAGGAGGCCACTAGCAGCGTGTAGCGCGGCTCCTGCAACAGTAGGCGCTGCACTTGCCAGGCGCATTGTAGCCATTGTCCGCAGACCCCCGCCGGCTATGCCCCTGCCTTTTCTAAGTCACAAAATTCTAACTCTTGGACTTTTGTCTCCTACCTCTTGCTTCTCTGCCCTCCTTCTCTTTCTCCCTCCTCCTCCTTTGTCTTCATACATAAATTACTTCCACAAAAGTCCTATTTTCAAAATTGCTAATCACTGTAGTTCCCATTCTGCAGACTCTTTCAGCATCTGGATGTTCAGCGGATGTCATGAAGACATCACCATACAGTACTGAAATTATGGCATCTGGCAAAAATTTTAAACATGTCCACAGGAATATTTTCTGTTGTTTTACAAATTACAGGCAAAACATTAAGGAAAATTATGGCTATACCAGTTCTCAGATGGTATTTTGTCTAAAGTAAAGCAAGATGCAAGGTAGTTATATTGTTTCCCTTATGCTGGAAAGATATAGTTGTTTTAGAAAGATGTTATACTCTCTATTTTGCAATTGTTCACATTTGTGTATTTGAATGTATAACATGAAGGATGCCAATAGACTATCAGAATTCAGAGGGATGAGAAATCACAATCATTTAAAAGAATCAGGAAAGGCTTTGCGGAGGAGATATCATTTGTGATGGATCTTAAAGAATAAGTAGCATGACATAAAGAAGATGGAGGAAGAGAAACTCTAATGGAAAAACAGCAAAATCAAAAACTTGAAAAAAATGAAAGCATCTTGGAGGAAATGTATCCGTTTGTTTCATTCATCTTGATCAATGTATCAAAAAATTATGATTGAGGCTGGAAGTGAATATTAGGACCAGATTATTTAAGATATTTAAGTAAAAGTTGAATTTTCTTTAGGAAGGTAATTCTGGCAAAGGAGGTTACAGTGACCATAGAGATTAATTTCAGAGCTGAAGCAATTACAATCCCTGGGATTTATGTATACTGAGGACTTACCTTGTACCTCAGGGAGATTCAGAAATATACAGCTTAATATGAAAAGGCCAGGGTTCCAAAAGTATGAAAAATAATATTAGGAAATCCTCAGTCACTTCAAATGGAAAGTTATCAGGAGAACAGAAGAATGTAAACAGACTGGGTCAACAGAAGTGAAAACCAGGAAAGGAACATAATGACAACTAAAGGGCCAAGGGATATTTTTGTTGGTTGGTTTTTGGATAGGAGATTTAAACATTTTTTATTTGTTTGTGTCACGGGACTAATGAAGAGGGACAGATTAAAGAGGCAAAAGAAATGGAAGTCCAAAAGGGCATGAGGAAAGAAGACAAAGGTGGAGTCATGGTCCTGGAAAGCATGAGGATGTCTTCTGGAATACGAGAGAGAGTCACGTTAGGAGCAAATTTTGAGGTAGAGGGAGGGAAGCACAGAGATCTCATTGTACAACAAAAGGATATAGAGTCAGGCTGGAGCAGTGGCTCAGTGGTTACTGTGTTTGCCTGGCATGAGGGAGTATATGAGTTTGCACCCCAGCACCATGTACACAATGAGGTTTCAGAGCAATGAAGGCCACATGAAAAACTAAATAAAATTGATTCTCTTTCTCTCTCTCTCACTTCCCCTCTCTCTTTAGGGAAAAAAAAAGGATGTAGAGTCATCAGTAGGGAGAAAGGGGAACAAATGGTACCTCAACTTAGTATAAGCTCCAAGGAGAAATGCTGAACCGTTAAGCAATCAATTACTAAAGCCGCAGTAGGGGTCCAACCAGGAAGGGAAAATAGCACAGATGTGTCATGAGTATCTGCAGGATGTTTGATGCAAGGACAGCAGAACTTCTGACAAAGCCTTCATTTGCCTTGATGATAATTTCACTTCAGATGTAGAGGAATGGACCAAATAGTAATCTTTCTTAATTCTGATCAACAGAAGGGAAAACTGCTAGGAATAATGGGAACAGTGATTATTTCACCTGAAAGTAAGTAGCATAGTCAGACAGAGAGTCTGGATATTAGACAAATCAACATCTAAAAAGCTCCATAAGCTCAGCAGTGTATGAATACAAGAAGACAAGAGTACCACAACCTGGTAAATATAAAACAATATAAAATTTATTTTAAAACTGACATGAAGACCCAGCTAAGAATAAATTTCTGGAGATGATAGGAGCACAACTGAAAATGATTTCAGGGAATTGTTAGTATATTCCTTTCATATTAAGGTGTGAGGTGGCCAATGTGAACTTGGATTGCCTCACTGAAGGTGATGTGTAGAATGAAGCACAGCCACCATATTGGGCTGAGTTTTGATTGTCACATCCAAGAAGATATAACTTTTTGAGAACCCCACCAGAGAAAATTCACCCATCTGTATGGAACCAGGTCTCAGGCTTTCCAGGACCCCAAACTCAGGACTCTGCCTGTGTACAGATCAGGCCTCAGGTTTGAGGCTTTCAGGTACATGTAGTTCACCCACGCCCAGGACCCCTGCCCCCAGTCCCAATCTGCTCAGCCACTCTAAACAGATCCAGGCCTTGGGTACTCTTAGGACATCCACACTCAGGACCCCATAGGAGCTGACTCATCCAGCCACTGTGTGTGGGTCCAGGCCTCAGATTCAGGACCTACAGGCACTTTCAGTTCACCAACACCCCAGAATTCTCCCACCTCCTGATCCATGCAGCCACCATGCACATATCTGCCAGGCCACAGCCAAGAATTTCAGGTCCCATCACACTGTGCAAGCGGCCCATCCCAGCACATCACAAGAGCCCAGGATCCAGCAACACACCCTGTCTGCTGAGCTTCTACAATCCAGTGTCCTGTACCACTAACAGATTCCAAATTGATGCCCTGAAGTCTAGATCCATAAGAGAAACTCAATTCAGAGACCCAGAAGAAGATCATCAAAAATGAGGAGTCAAAATAGAATAGGTTCACATCAAGCACACAAATTCCTAACCAAAGAACCCAAGGACAGGGAGTGGGAGGAAAACCTAGAAATAATTATCAATGATCTGATTACTAAAAGGAATAATGAACTAAAAGAACACTTAATGAAGGGACTAAGAAAACTCAAGAGATGAAAAACTCAAGGAACTAGACACACTGAAAAAAGGAAGTAATGGAACTAAAATCATCAGTCAATCACATTAAAACAATAGTGGAGGAATTTAATAATATACCAACCTCTATAGAAAACAGAACCTCAGCTCTAGAAGAAAGACTCTTCAACAATGAAGATAGGCTGAGAATCTTGAGTAAACAGATTACAAAAAAGAAAAAACCTCAGAACATGAGTGGAATTTTCAAAATGTCTGGAATGAAATTAGAAAAAACAATCTAAGGGTAATCAGGATACAGGAAGAAATCGAAACACAAATGAATAGTATAAAGAACACTCTCAACAAATGAGTTAAAGTAAAATTTTTCCCATATCAGAATAGAGTCAGAAATGCTCATCCAGGAAGTGTACAAGTCACCCAATAGGCCAAATCAAATGAGAAGTTCACTAAGACACATCATATTTAAAATGAATTACAGGGAAATCAAGGAAAGAATACTAGAAGTGGCAAGAAAGAAAGGCCAAATCACATTCCGAGACAAAACAATAAGGATCACCTCTGACTTTTCAGCTCAGGTTCTAGAAGCAAGAATATCCTGGAAGCAGATATTTCAATCTCTGAATGACCACAACATTCAGCTTAGAATACTATCCCCAGCAAAACTCAGCTTCAAATTCAGTGGGGAAATAAGAACATTTCATGATAAGATCAAACTTTCATGAACAGAAAACCAGCATTACAAAGAATCCTCAAAGATAAACACCAGATAGAAGATAAATCAAATCATCCTCAAAACCCACAAACAGAGTAAATTCAATATAGGTACTTTCTATCAAAAGACATCCAAGACAGCACAGAACTTACTAATAAAACACAATGACTATGAGCCACAACCACATAATCATCCTAACACTGAATGTGAATGGTCTCAACGCACCTGTCAAAAGACACAGATTAGGGTTTGGGGATTTAGCTCAGTGGCAGAGCGTTTGCCTAGCATGTGCAAGGCCCTGAGTTCAGTGCTCAGCCCTGAAAAAAAAAAAAAAAGACACAGATTAGTGGATTGGATCAAAAAAACAAAATCCAACAATATGCTGCTTACAGGAGACCCACTATACAGCCAATGACATTCACAGATTGAGGATGAAAGGATGGGGAAAAAATCTATCAGGCATAAAGCCCAAGAAAGCAAGCTGGAGTTGCAATACTTATATCACAGAAAGTAGATTTCAAACATAATTTAATCAGAAGAGATAAAGAAGGCCATTATATCATAATAAAGGGAACAATACAACAAGAGGATGTAACCATAGTACAAATTCAATGCAATCTCCATCAAAATTCCAATGTCATTCTTTACAGATATAGAAAAAGCAATTCTCTAATTCATTTACAACAACAGGAAATCCAGAAGAGCCAAAACACTATTGAGCAAGAAAGACAAAACAGGTGGTTTGGCAATACCAGAACTAAAATTATACTATATAACTGTAATAACAAAAACAACATGGCACTGGTATCAAAATAGGAATAAAGACCAATGGAAAGAATAGAAGATTCTGAGACAAACCCACAAATCTTTAAACATATGATCTTTGACAAAGGGGGCAAAAATATAGCTTGAAGGAGAGACAGCCTATTCAACAAATGGTGCTGGACAAACTGGACAGCCATATGCAGACAACTGAAATTAGACCCTTATCTCTCACACTGCCCAAAAAATCAAATCAAAATGGATCAAGCAACTAGGAATTAAAGCAGCCATTAATCAACTGTGAGAAGAAAACTTAGGAGCAATACTACAGTATATGGGAATAGGTAAGGACTTTCTCAACAAGACTCCCAAAGCAAAAGAATTAAATTCAAAAATCAATGAGTGGGATATCATTAAATTAAAAAGCTTTTGATCAGTCAAGGAATTGGTCAAAACTGTCAAGAGAGAACTACAGAATGGGAAATAATCATGGCCTATGATTCCTCCAACAGAGGACAAATATCCAAGATTTACAAAGTACTCAGAAAACTTAATATCAAAAACACAGTCAAGGGGCTGTGTGGTGGCTCAATGGTTACAGCACTTGCCTGGCATGTGCAAGGAAACTTCTCAACAGAGGAAATTGAGCAAGCCAATGAATACATCAGAAAGTGTTTTATATCACTAGTAATCAGAGAAATACAAATCAAAACTACATTAAGATTTCATGGGCTGGAGCGGTGGCTCAGCAGTTTCAGCGCTTGCATGGCAAGCACGAGGACCCGAGTTCAAACCCCAGCACCATGTACACAATTAAGTGTTGGAGCAACGAAGGCCATGTGAAAAACTAAATAAAGTTGTATCTCTCTTTCTCTCTCTCACTGTCCCTCTCTCTTAAAAAAAAAAAAAGTTTCGCCTCACTACAGTCAGACTGGCAAAGATGAAGAATACAAACAGTAACAAGTGCTGGAGGAGTTGTGAGGAGATAGGAATACTAACACACTGCTGGTGTTCTGCAGTCTGGTACAGCCACTCTGGAAAGCAGTGTGGAGACTCCTCAAAAAATTAGGGATTGATCCACTATACAAATTAACTATCCCTCTTCTGGGTGTTTTCCCAGGGAGTTAGAATCAGCACATTACAATGACACAGCACAATCAATGTTCATAGCTAAATTATGGAATCAACCCAGATGCCCCTCACTGGATGAATGGATCCAAAATCTCTGAGATTATATATATATATATATATATATATATATATATATATATGCAAAGGAGTTCAATTCAGCTTTTAGAAACAAAGATATCGTGGCCTTTGAAAGCAAATGGTTGGCAATGGAAGAAATAATGCTGAGCACAATTATTAAAACCCAGAGAGTCAAGTGTCGAATGTTTTCCTTCCTTTGTGGAGGCTGGAGCTAAACCCAGGCCTGGGTGAAAGATAGTCAAACTCATGTACTGGATTCACTAAGACCATCACAACACATAATCTAGGGGAATCGTAGGCATGTAGGTGGAGAAAGGGGACGGGAGTGGTGGGGTGATGGGAGAGTGAGGGAAGATAGGGAAGGATCTATTGAGATAATGTAGCATACTCTTTATCCCCCTGATAAGTCAAATAATAGGTATGCAATCATTTAATTCTGGAAAGTTCACAATCTTATACACATACATACACACACATACATATGTTTATATATATATATATATATATACATATATATATACACACATATATATATGTATTTATATGGACATTTATATTTGTTAGGGCTATAGTATAGAAGAATCAAGATACTGGCATGTGGGTGATTTGGAGGTAACTATGGTTTAGGATCAAACACATCATATTGTTACTTTATATGCATTT